>ML799829.1:226320-236424 GCA_009831015.1 Picea engelmannii | reverse complement strand
AAAAAAGATAAAACATTTTAATATTTTTTATATTATTAGTTGTATTTGTAATAATTGAAAAACATAAAACATTTTAATGTTTCTTGTATTATAAAATATGATTTAAATGTTTAAAAATCATGAAATGTAAATTTAAATAAAATTATAGTGAGAAATAAAAAACAAATATTAGTAAGTGAAACTATTGAAATTGAATGATTAATTTTTTTTAGTAAGTATAAAATTATTAAAATTTTAGTGTGTAAAAATATTGACTCTTATAATTTAAGTTTTTATCTTATTTTCTTAAAATAACAAATTACAAATTGAATCTAGATAATACAAACTACATTACCTACATTATATTTTAACATATATTCTAATACAATATTGCATTATTTAAACCTTTTAGCATATAGATAAAATTTTGGCTACCCATTTCTTTTAAAATTTCAAACACACAGATAACATACTTAACCTCATCCTTCGTGTGTGTCATATCAAAGTTGGTTTCGCACTTCAATTTTGTTGGTTGTTGAGCACGATATAGCATAATATAACCATTAAATTCGTTCGTACCAGACTAATTGTGTTGGTTGTTCAACACAGTAATAAAAATATTATTTATGTAGTTTTATTTATTTTAAATCATGAACAATTTAAACAAATTTATTAATTTATTAAACAAATTAATATAAAATTGAATTATTTTTATTAATATTATAATTTTTTAATTAATAAAATTATTGTTTTTAAGTTAAGCTAGTATTATGTAAATGTTAACATTTAAAATATTTAATGATTTTTACTAATTTCAATAGATATGGTTAAAAACCCTATAAATTTTCATCAAATTAAATCTATTTATACATTAAAAATGTGATTTAAAAAAATTGCTATTTCTTAAAAATAAAAAAATAAAATTTAGAAAACCAAAAATAAATTTATTAAACATTCAAACTGCTACCCCACATTTGACTGAACTACTACATCAAAATTGATTGACTCTCTGGCAAAGAACTTTCTACCTTGGCTACCGTTACCCCTAAATAATAACATACTCTAGATAAAATATATCACGGAAAAAAAAACACGACGTAAGGATTTGACTTTTTTATGGTCACTGTGGGGGCCGTTCAACTAATATAAAATGGCTCCTCAATTAATATAAAAGGGCTCCTCAAGTTTTCCCGTACTCAATTAATATAAAACGACTCCTCGAGCACTGTATGCCATATAATAATAATAAGAGATAAGATTTTTGCAGGGTCTTAATAAATAGTATGCCATATAATAATAAGAGATAAGATTTTTGCAAGGTCCTAATAAATACAGGTAATTAACATGCTTCCTTCATTCCTTGTCAAACTGTCAATTCATTTAATTGTGTAATCAATTTTATACATTGAATGACGTGAAGCCTGCAATAACACTTCAAAGATATTAGCCAATTAAATTTTAGAATTTTTTTTTTTATTATTATTAAAAAAAATACATATATTGATTTCCAAAGTTACACATTGTGTATAGCACATAAATTTAAAGTCAACAATAAACTAATACATAGTTAAAGGGCAACTCATTGCTATAGTCCCAAGCCTTTGGCAGAGACTAATAAGAACAAGATATATAGAAGGTACAAAAAGTAGTTTTGTGCAAAGCTGTGGTGAAGATGAATGGGTGGTGCAAGGTTATTATTAAAAGGAAAAAATTGTGGTTTTAAGCAATTTTTTTGAATTATTTTTCTGGTTAATGGCTTAATAATTACATTTTTCTCATTCTAAGTTTTTGAAAAAAGATTATAAGGTTTTAAAATCAAATGAGATAGAATTTTTGGTTTTGTTGTTTATGGTATGATTTGCAATTTTGATTGGTGTAGTATACATTTATGTGTAGAATTTGTGTATGTAGAACATTGTTAATTTATTCATTGTATTTGTGGATCCAAAAATTATAGTTTTCATTAAACCTTTTAATGGTTGAGGCTTTTTGACATTTCAGGTATCGGAGATCAAATACTTGTTCAATTTATTAGAAGTCTAATAAACTATAGAAGTCTAAAGTCTAATTATTGATTCATCAAACATTAGATGAAATATGATAAAAAGTTGTTCTCAACTTTAATTTGAAACTTCTCAATTATATACCCATCTAAAGAAACTCAATATTCCCAAAATGCCATAACACTTTTTAGGTATTATAATTGTTATTTTTTCATGTTAATTGTTTTAATTACACAAATAATGTTTTGGTCATAATTATTTTCCATCTTCCAAACATTATTTTTTAAGATATTTAATGTCTTTTTCAAATATCATAATAAGTATTTTTACTATTAAAATAAAATAAGTGTTGTAGGGCAGCGTAGTTCGGCCGGGTTGGAATGGGAATAAATGCATAGGGATGAGGAATAAGTAGCAGAGACAAATGGAAACTGCAGTGGACACGTGGCAAACAACATGAAGTACAAGTGGTATCCATGCAGAAAATAACACATGGCTCCTGGAGATTTTATGACATTGAAACCATTTAGTTTTTGAAAGTATTTTCATTCTAATTATACTGTGTTTTGCATAATCCATATTGCTTTTATTTTTACCAGTTGTACACCAGACATAGTCTGACTTGCCATGTTCGAAATTTTCGTTCCTACCTTGCATGTTTTATCTCTTTAATGTATTTATGAAATTCATTCATAATGATTTTTGTATACTTCCAACTGGTTAGAGTTAAGTCCAGTTTTCATAATCACTTCTTTAAATAGATCATCTGGCTTGTGTGTCTCTGTATGTGTTAGGATAAATAACGTTATATGTGGTGGCAAAGAAACAAAAATATATATTTTTGAATCTTACTGCGTTCTTATAGATGTGGTACTCCTCTATAAGTTTTTCTCGTGGCGTGTATATTTCAAATGTGGGACTTAGAGAATATCCATCGTAATGACTTGAAGCAATACAAAACGATAGAAAATGTTTTTTTTTTTTAGTTTTTTGAAATAAAGGTTCCTGGAAAATAGGACCAAGAACCACACACATTAAACATTCAAATTAAACAAACACAATCTCTTGACATTCAACATAGTTGAATGTCAATTTCAACTATGCTATTGGTCATTTCAGGCGACTGGGGTGTGTCAGCCAATGCTTTGTTGAATATTTGTTTTTATTGCAACCCGTGGGAGTATTGTGTTTTTTGATACATTGTTCAATGCCTTGGAATATTATTTTAAGTATTAAACTTCTTGCATGATGAGTTGTTAGCATTAAAGCTTAATAATTGCACATCTAGAAATGAACTTATTGTACTGTCAACTTGACCATAAGTATAACAACGACGAACTTGAATTTTAATATTGTGGTTGATTTCATAGCCCCATTTGACTTCAGCTAGCGCGCRCRCRCRCACACACACACACACACACACACACACACACAYAYAYAYAYAYAYATATATATATTATTTTTTATTTTTTTTACAGAATATTTGCGAAGAAGAAATTTGGTAATTTCATTAATAAAGTAAAAGTGCTAAAATAGAGGCCAGAGTAAGGACAACCAATAAAAAGAAACTTCCCGGGCGGGGCCCCAACTCTRGCATCGTGAATTAGTGTTGCTATGTTCTATCTACATTACRAATGGAATTGAATGTTGATTTTAAACTGTGTGAAATTCATTTATGTTTCAATAGAAGCCMCATGTGATCGACATAATGCATTGTCATATAACTGTTCAATGGTCCATATTTGATCAAATTACTCGAGCCAATACAATATTGAATATTGTRGTTGATTTCATAGCCCCATTTCACTTCAACTAGCACATATTATTWTTWTTTTTTTTTCAAAATATTTGCAAAGAAGAAATTTGGTAATTTCATTAATAAAGTAAAAGTGCTAAAATAGAGGTCAGAGTAAGGACAACCAATAAAAAGAAACTTCTTGGGCGGGGCCCCAACTTCGACATTGTCAACTAGTGTTGCTATGTTCTATCTACATTACGAATGGAATTAAATGTTGATTGTTGGCAGAATGCATTGTCATATAACTGTTCAATGGCCCATATTTGATCAAATTACCTGAGCCAATACAATATTTAAGAATTACGAGACTATCGAACCATGCAAATGAGAAGAGGTGTTAAATCCAGCAAAGAAGCAACAACCAAGATTCTAAGGAAATTTTTTAATAGTAAATCTATAAAAAAAATTAGTGGGTACTATATATTTATCCATAGACACCGGACTAAGTTCTTTGCATCGAAGCATTGAACATATTTGCCATAAATACAGGTAGAGGAGTTACAGGGAAAAAGAACATGTATACAATTATGTGTTGTTCATCTATTGCGACAACATGCATGAGGCATTGATAAGCTTTGAACATGCATGCAAAACTGATTATCATGTTTTTTTAGGAACTCTTTGTAGTCTTCTCCTCCGAAGGTCAATGTTGGCTGCGACAATCTGAACATCTTGTGAAAAACTTGAGGTGACAAAGAAACATGAGTGGTTCAACAGTGGAATAATTATTTGGCTTGAAACAAGTCGTTATGCGCACCAAGGGACCACCTCCTTACAGTCAAAGACTTAAGGGACACAACCTGCACAAGGAGTTCCAGAGGTCCAAATTACTTAGTTCTAGAAGGAAGGGGACCAAGAGACCAAATCCTTACAGGCAAAGACTTTAGGGACACATGCTGCACGAACAATTCCAGAGATCCAAATTACTTCGTTCTGGGCAGAAGGGGATGAGTAGAAGGAATATGCCTTGCTCCACTGGTAATTCTGGTCCTCAACCCCTAAGATGTTAATTGTATCTCTAGAGAACATAAGAGTGATCCCCCAATTGAATAATTCTTTGGCTTCAAACATATCTCTCAGCGCACTAAGAGACAATCTCCTTACAGTCAAAGACTTCAGGGACACAACTTGCAGTAGGGATAAATCCAAACCCAATCCAAAACCCTAAAAAATGGAAGGAAAGGACACATCTATGAGACTGAGGACCACCATCTGAGTTGAGAGACTCAAACTCTTGAGTTGCAAAGCGGCTATTGCATTCAACATCGATTTCTTTTCTAAAACCGCTTCCTTTGGTCTTGTTAGGGCCGCCATCACGGAGCTAGGAAGTGCCCCCCGTTATGGTGGATTTCAATTTGGGTGCAACATATCTAGAAAGAAGTGCCAAGGTTGCGAGGATGGTGAAGAGAGATTAAGAATTTGAAATTTCGTGAACCCACCAACCCGACCACCCGCGAAAGAGATTCCAAGAAATGGCCAAGCATGGAAAGTGGTCGGTCGGGCTTCAAAACAGGGTCACAAGTTATACTCAGGAGACGTGAGGGCCCGATGGTCAAATTGTATGTCTCTAAATTTTTGACTGCAAAATGTGTAACATGAAAGAGGGCATGATGACGGACTTCGACAGTCAATTTGTATATCGCGGAACTTCGGGTGCTGTTTGTAGGTTGTGGAATAATGGAAGTGCAATGTTGAGCAGGGCTGCCCGGGAACCGACGATGGAAAAAGTGGCCAAGTATGGAATGGGAAAGCGGTCGACCGGATTCATGGTATAAAAGCATTAGACATATTCGAAAAAATGACTAAGTAACCATAAAGGGAAAGTAGAGGAGAAAAAGAAAGGGGAATTTGGTTGTCAATTTGTATATCAGGGAAGTTTGGGTGCTACTTGCAGGGGTCATAACAATGGAAGCGCAATGTTAAGCCTGCCTGGCCAAGAACCCGCGATCGAAAAAGTAGTTGAGTATGGAACGGGGAAGTGATTGGTCGGATGCATGATATGAAAGCATCAATGGAAATCTAAACGCATGTCACATACAGGCTCGAAGGGGATGGAGTATGAAATAAGGTTAAGCATCAGTGGAAATTCAATTAAGTATAGAAGACAACAACAAAAGGGATAATAGAGAGTGGGAAAATAAAAAAGGGGAAGGCAATTTTCAGAAGCGAGAAGTCTCAACAAAGGCCCATTGTTTCCAAATCATGATTTTCTAGTCCAATATTTTATCCACCTACTCATTTTGTGTGTTTGATTTACTATCACAAATTGCATACCTTTTCAGTTTCCTCTGCTGTGGCATATATGATTTCATCCTCTTGTCCAACTAATCCGTTTCTTTAAATGTAGTACTGCAGAAAATGAAATGGACATGAATGTAAGTTGATACATATAAAAACATGTAAAAAAATAAATACAGTTCTATTTATTTCAATGTAGCAGCACACAAAACACAATTGACATGAAGATAAGTTATTATGTAGGAAGACACGGAATTGTGTTGCACCATACCTACTAAATTTGCAAATTCCTAAATCATGGAATTGTGCAACACAATTGAATAGGAATTATGTTGCACCATACATCATTTTTTTCATGTGAAAGACACGGGTTCGATTCCCGTACGGGATAGGTAGGTACTCATTCTCGGGCAAGCTGAGAATATTATTGAGGGCAAGGTGCGAAGGCTAAAAAATTCCCTATTCAATTGAGGTGTTATATTTCCACTTCATCACATACAGAATAGGACCAAGATTTGTAATGCTAGAAAAAATGATAACCAAAGTTGTGCACACGACATTGGCATGCACATGGTGGAGAGACTGGGGAAAACATCAGAGGAAAACTTAAGAGCAGGAAAGTCTGCAAGATAAGATCAATGAATAAATACTTAAACATTCTTACTTGGTGCGGGACCTAAACCTTGGAAAGTGCAAAAAACAGCTCCAACTGCCAGCGGAGGACCCCAACCTTGCAAAGTCAAAGCAAACACAAGCAAGCAACAAGTAACAAACTAGTGAACAAAGAACGTACGAATGAAACTATGGTATCGAAACTTACTTGTAAATGATGAACGACAGAATCACAGGTCCAATTGAGAGTGCAAGATCTCAACCCTCCAAAATGAAATAATAGGTCCTAGAACTACCCAGGATTCGCATTCCAGGTTCTCGAACTTGTTTTCTTTATATCTTACTGAAAAAATGTCACCGACAAAGATGGACAATGCCTGGAAATGGTGTGCAATTTTGTTGCAACTTAGCTACTGTTGCACCATACCTAGCCCTTCTACACCTACCTGTGGTTTTCTTCTACAAGAACATCTTGCAAAGGCAACAAGCTTCACATCGTCTTTTTCATGTGAAAGACACGGGTTCGATTCCCGTACGGGATAGGTACGTACTCATTCCCAGGCAAGCTGGCAATATCATTGAGGGAAAGGTGTGAAGGCTAAATAATTCCTTATTCAATTGAGGTGCTAGATTTCCACTTCATCACATACGGCAAAGGACCGAGATTTGTAATGCTAGAAAAAATGACAACCGAAGCTGTGCAGACGACATTGCCATGCACATGGTGCAGAGCCTGGGGAAAAAAATTGAAGGAAAATTTAAGAGAAGGAAAGTCTGCAGGACAAGAACGATGAACAAATAGTTAAACATTCTTACCTCATGCAGGACCTAGACCTTGGAAACTGCAAAAAACAGCTCCAACTGCCGGTGCATGACCCCAACCTTGCAAAGTTGAAGCAAACAAAAGCAAGCACCAAGCAACAAACCAGCGAGCAAGCATGAACAGGTCCAACCGCAGGTGCAAGACCCCAACCCTGCAAAAAATTGAACCAATCAAGAAAAAACAACAACCAACAAACCAATGAACAAGCAAAAACCAACGAACCAGTAAAGAATATATGTATCTTCAATGATGACTAAATTACATTCCAAGCACAGAAGAAATATGAAACATATGATGACCATGCCAGTGGAAATACTTAAACATTCTTACTTGCAAACTGCAAACAACAGACAACATACAACAAATACAAATGAAACTATGGTATTGAAACCTACTCGTCAATGATGAATGACAAAATCACAGGTCCAATTGCGGGTGCAGGACCTCAACCCTGCAAAGTGAGAAAGCAACTCCAACTGCGAGTGCAGGACCCCAACCTTGAAAAGTTGAAGAAAACAAAAGCAAGCAACAAGCACCAATAGGTCCAACTGGAGGTGCAGGACCTCAACCTTGCAAAATTTAACCAAACAACAAGAAGCAACAACCGACGAGCCAACGAACCAGCGAACAAGAAACAACCAATGAACCAATAAACAATATATGTATCTTCAATGATGCCTAAACTACATTTCAAGTATAGAAGAAGTATGAAACATATGACAACTATGCGAATGGCGGTGGACAACAATATAGTCCAAATTCACTGCAACATTGTATGGAAAAAATTGAGGAAAAATGTACTGTTACAAACCTATTTAAGTAAACATTTAAGGCTGTCAGGCCTGTTTAAGGGCCTCACCCTATGTAAACATTTAAGCTTTCAGGCCTATTCAAGTACCTCAAAAAGAGTGTCAATGCTCAAAACTTTCGATATGTAAACATTTCAATAAAAATAAAAAAATAAAAAAAGAGCGTCGATGCTTAAAACTTTGGATATCTAGAGCGTCGATGCTCAAAACTTTGGATATCTAAACGTTTCAAACATTGGGAATAGCAAAGTTGGCAATAAGACTTCAAATCTATTATCCAATGAGATGATGACATAAGGTTCTTTTTATTATATAAAAAATAATGTTTTTAGTTCTATAGTTCGAACAATAGAGATGTTGCGAAAATTTATAGTCAAAGTACATATTAATATGAAGTCAACGAATTATCGATCGCTATAGTCCCTCTACGCCTTCGATAGGGACTAATAATAACCATTATACATAGTTAGTATAAGGAAAAACAAAAATAAAAATAAAAAACCATTATATATATTACTTGCATATTAGCAAGCAAGTAATATAATGGTAATATTAGTGATGCCCAAAGCCATCTAAAGGTTTTTTACATTGCGATGCAACATCAAAGTTTTAGTTTTAGGGTAGATGCAAACTTGACATGATGGATATCACTTATTGTTAGTATATATATTAAATTCACGAACATTTTGAACTTCGAATGATTCCTTCCAATTTCCTCCGATACAAGAATTTAGCCCATATTCCTTTGTACTTACCATAAGCACGTTGTGGAATAGTGGTGATCTTGAGCCATTAATTTTGTAAGAATTGGAAGATGAAATTTCAAACACTGTTTTGACATTGCATATGGAGAACGTTGCAGAAAATCCAAAAATAGTTTGGAAAATTTCAGTGTTATCTCCAGTTTTTAAACTTGATGAAGCAACATTTAAATGAGTTTTAACTTGGCTTGGGATAAGGTTTAATTATATATTTTTTCTCCCTAATTTCTTTTAGGGAACTCCAATTATAAAACTATGTACATAGAAGTTAAAGGTTTTGACCCAATTTACAACTAATTAAATTATTAAATTTAAAGACACAAAAAAACACCATTTGTTCATCCCACTCACAGAAAATAGAGCAATTCATCGTGCCATTATAGAAAACAGAACAATTGTGATATACAAGTCTAACTTCTCCAATCATGCCATCCTTATTTCGATTGAGCATTTGGCCCGTCAACACAACAAAGTCAGTCTTTGCACATGCTACTTCACCCTAATCCATCAAGCTAGGAAGACTTGAACACATTGGGTGAACCTTTGGCTACAATGCCATTTTGTAAAAATACCTATACTCTATAGTAAAAAAGTACGAGTTTGTATTGTATTTATTATTGAATATTTTTATTTTTAAACACCTATTCCATATGATGTTGTTAATGTAATGAATGTTCTAATGAAAATGATCCCTGTACCATTTGCCCTCACCTACACAACTAAAAGTGCTACAATGAAATCAATACATATACTATAGGAACTTTAGATCGATTTTGACTAAACTAAAGCAGGGACTAGCTGCTACACAACTCATCCTTATTAGTCCCCGCCGAAGGCCAGGACTCTAGCGATCAATTCATCACTAAATGCCAATTACTTTATCTTTGACTAATAATATTTTTCTTCTTTCCAAAGTTGTACATAAGCAAAATGAAATGATTATTTTTTATAATAATTAAATTTCTTTTATGAAAAAAACTATTTTTCTTCTTTCCAAAGTTGTACATAAGCAAAATGAAATGATTATTTTTTATAATAATTAAATTTCTTTTATGAAAAAAACTATTTTTCTTCTTTCCAA
>ML799829.1:181054-219546 GCA_009831015.1 Picea engelmannii | reverse complement strand
AATTTGGAATGAATCACTTAAACTTCAACTCTCAAGTATATAACCTATTATTAGTACTTGCCATGGGACTATAGCAAGGAGTTTGCTTTTGATGTGATATTAATTTGCCTTTTACCATAAATTTGTGTATGCATTGTAACGTTTAACATAAGAAAATAAATATATATTTTTGGATATAATAAAAATATTTGTGTTTCTCATTTCTAATTGGTTGATAGAATTGAAGTGTTATTGCTCCCTTCACGTCTTTCAATATGTAGAATTAATTACATAATCAAGGAATTTCACCAATAACCACATCTAAATATAAAAAGTTGTACTATGTATTTATTATTATGCATTATTATATTTATATTATATTTATTATCTAATATATTATTTATTATTATATTTATAATATATTTATTATATTCATATTATATTTATGAATATTATAATTCCATTCAACTTACAGTTCATTATACATTTTGAATAACAAACAACCCTCAATTATTATCTTTTGACAAAAAATATTCATTACTTGTGCATTTAGTTATATTAAGTTTCATTGTTCAACATGTATTTCCCAACTAACTCGACAGGACTACGTTGCCATGCAACCCTTGTTTTATTAGAGGATAAAGACAAGATATATAGAAAGTACAAAAAGTAGTCTTATGGAAAGTTGTGGTGAAGATGAATAGGTGGTGCAAGGTTATTATCAAAAGAACAAAATTGTGATTTTAAATAATTTTTTTTGAATTATTTTTCTTGTTAATGACTTAATAATTACATTTTTCTTATTCTAAGTTTTTGAAAAAATATTATAGGGTTTTAAAACCAAATGAGATAGAATTTTTGATTTTATTGTTTATGGTATGATTTGTAATTTTGATTGGTGTAGTATACATTTATGTGTAGAATTTGTGTATGTGAAACATTGTTAATTTATTCATTCGTATTTATGATTCCAAAAATTATAATTTTTATTAAACATTTTGGTGGTTGAAGCTTTTTGACATTGTAAGAAGTGGAGATCAAATACTTGTTCAATTAGAAATCTAATAAACTATAAAAATCTAAAGTTTAATTATTGATTCATCAAACATTAAATGAGATGAAATATGATAAATAATTAATCTCAACTTTAATTTGAAACTTTTCAATTATATATCCATTTAATTTGAAACTTCTCAATTATATATCYATCTAACGAAACTCAATATTCCCAAAATGCCACAACACTGTTTAGGTATTATAATTGATATTTTTTCAKGTTAATTGTTTTAATTACACAAATAATGTCTTTGTMATAATTATTTTCCATCCTCCAAACATTATTTTTCAAGATATTCAATGTCTTTTTCAAATACCATAATATGTATTTTCACTACTAAAATAAAATAATAGTGGTTATTTCAAATAATATTGTTTTCTATATTATATATAAATCAAATAAAAAAGTTCAATATGTATTTTCACTACTAAAATAAAATAATAGTGGTTATTTCAAATAATATTGTTTTCTATATTATATATAAATCAAATAAAAAAGTTCAAGGGATTAGTTTGTTGGTCATTTCACTAGTTTCGTTCTAGCAAGTGGTTGAAATCTCCTTAGGTTACGTTCTATCAAGTGGTTGAAATCTCCTTAGGTTAGGGAAATTAGTTTACATTTTGTCATAATTATTTTCCATCCTCCAAACATTATTTTTCAAGATATTCAATGTCTTTTTCAAATACCATAATATGTATTTTCACTACTAAAATAAAATAATAGTGGTTATTTCAAATAATATTGTTTTCTATATTATATATAAATCAAATAAAAAAGTTCAAGGGATTAGTTTGTTGGTCATTTCACTAGTTTCGTTCTAGCAAGTGGTTGAAATCTCCTTAGGTTACGTTCTAGCAAGTGGTTGAAATCTCCTTAGGTTAGGGAAATTAGTTTACATTAATAGATTTATTAAAAATGTTATCTACAAATATATGAAATGTCTTAATTTTTTTTTAAATATAATAATATAATTATATAAAATAAATAAAATACAATAATATTATTTTTAAAAAATAATATAATATTACATTATATTTAATTTCAAATAACTAAATTATATTATTAAAAAAATATATTAGTTAGGCAAAGATAAAAGTCAACTAAATCATATTATGTGTTAGATGAAGGTTAACTAAATCATATTATGTTATGTTTAAAGAAAAACCTATAAAACATTTGAATGAAGGATAAGACAAAATATTTAAAAACTTATAAAACATTTGAATGAAGGATAAGGCAAAATATTTTACTCGCTTACTTTAAAAAAAATAAAATATTAAATACATTGTGTATTTAAAATAAAATAAATATTAAATACATTGTGTATTTAAAATAAATAAATAAATATGGTCTAAAGAGGTTGGATTTAATGGTGGAAAGTGAGAAATTTTTCATCATTAAGTAAAGTTCAATTCCCATTAGAATCTAATCTGAAGTCACGGAAACACTTTAAGATAGTGGTATAACATGTGGTTATACCCATAAATACTATGTACACACATCAAAATGCACCCATGTCCTTCAAATTTATGTTTGCGAGATATAAAACAAACTATCCAACAAAAAAAAATTAAATATCAACTTCCAAAAAATAAAATATTATTATAATCATTATTAAATGAAAATATTATTTTGGCAATGATTTTTAATTAATCACCATACACTTATGATTTAACGATTAACAATTATAGCAAGGTTTGATCATATAAACGACTCGGCTTCAAACGACTATAGTTATAAAGATTTAAAAAAGTGTATAATTTGTTTGACAACAACCCACATTAAACTGGATGGGTTCATAACTTTTTATATGACTATTATGGTTTAGTAGTAAGTTAGAATGCCGACAACAAAGTTCAAGAATATTATCAATAAAATGTTATTATTTTAATTTGATTTTTTTGGTTATGAAAATTTCATCAACAAAGTTTTATTAATATATTATTAATAAAATGTTATTATTTTAATTTGATTTTTTTTGGTTATGAGAATTTCATCAAAAGTTTTATTAATAATATTATTAATAAAATATAATTATTTTAATTTGATTATTTAGTTATGGTTTAATATTAAATTAAAATGTGTATGTTAAAGATGATTTGAATTCAACAATAAAATTTAATAAGTTTTAGGAAAATGATAGTTTAATTTGTTGGGTACCATAAAGTATGCCCTTTATCATATATTGAATTGGTTTACAAGGAGGAAGGAGGTCTAATCTAAGAGGAAATATATATTCTTTTTTTATTATCTTAATCTTAAAAGAGAATTATCTAGTTTGCAAGATTTTAGTTAATTTTAATTCTTATGAGGGCCTAATCTGAAGTCATAGGAGCACTTTGAGGTAGTGGTCGAACTTGTAGTTGCATCTATAGATATTATATACACACATCAAAACCCAGCCCGTATCCTTTAAATTTATGTTTCAGAAATGTAAAACAAACTAGCAAACAAAAAAAATATCAACTTTCAAAAAATAAAATATTATTATAATCATTATTAAATGAAAATATTATTTTGGCAATGATTTTCAATTAATCACCATACACTTATGATTTAACGATTATAACAAGGTTTGATCATATAAACGACTCGGCTTCAAACGACTATAGTTATAAAGATTTAAAATAGTGTATAATTTGTTTGAGAACAACCCACATTAAAATGGACGGGTTCATAACTTTTTATATGAATATTATGGTTTAGTAGTAAGTTAGAATGCCGCCAACAAAGTTCAAGAATATTATTAATAAAATGTTATTATTTTAATTTGATTTTTTTGGTTATGAGAATTTTATTAACACAGTTTTATTAATAATATATATATATTTTTTAAGTAAAAAAAGGTAGTACCTGCTATATTAAGTTAACAGAGAAATATTGATAAAATACATAGAGATATAGTCGTCTTGAGCCACTAAAAATGCTGCCGTTTTACCGGAAACCAACATAGTTTGGAGTGAAATGAGTGAAATGAGCCTAGGAAGATAAGCTAAAAACTGTTTTGCCCTCTGTCCTAGCCGAAGGAAACCAAGACAGATGGCCATAGTTCAAGTTAACATTGAGCAACAACATGATGAAACATAAAACAAACTAGCATAGGAGAACTCAGATACTCGGTGACCTGTCGCCATTGCCTTTCTAACACGTGGATCTGGCTGGGATGGTGAACGACTACGTGCACATTGGACATTTCCTCTTTGCTGGTGCATTGGAGTACGCATCAAGGAGCAAGTCCAGACGCTGTCCCATGAGGAGGGCTCTGTGCTCCTGGTCTGCCATGTGGCCTTGGAGTTCAAACACTAGAGCCAGATGCTCTGCACGGAGGAGTGTACCATGCAAATTATTGTTTCCTGCCTCGTTGAAGGTTTCATTTCCCACTTCCACGTTCATCCCTGCTCTGGCCTCGTTCACATTCAGTCCTGCTCTAGCCGCGTCCACATTCATCCCTGCTTTGTTCTCGTCCACATTCATCTCTACACAGGCATTGTCCCAAGCCTCATCCTCGCTCGTTGCCTTCTCAGCATGGCTAGTGGGGCTGTAGTCACCTGTCCACGGTATCTCTTCGACAAAGAAAATTGGGAATTCGTCTGCCGACTCTCCCTTCAGATCGCTTCCAACCTATATTTCAGGCACCGTGGCTTGGGGTTCCAGGGTGGTCGCTAAATCCTCCAGGTACGGTGTTTCTTCGACATAACAGGTTGGAAACTTGTCTGCAACGCCTCCCTTCAGACAACTTCCAGGCTCAATTGTAGGGGTGTGCGTGGTATGCTCTATCCCAGGCTCAACGATGGTGGCATGGAGTGCCAATCGGTCGGCTCACGCTCTTTGCCGGAGGATGGAAGTTGCCATTGACAGAGCGCGCTCAAGGTTTTGCCTTCTTTGCCTCTGCTCTTTGTGGGTGTACCAGGCCGAGCCTCGACGAGGCCTGCCTGGCTTCCTTGTCATTGCTGATGAGGGGTGGATAGAGATACATAGAGAATGAACCAAAACGAGAATGAACCAAGACGAGAATGAACCAAAACTGCACCAGAGCTCCCAACCGGCGGGGAGGTCCAAAACGAGAGTGAACCAACTTTGTCCAAGCTCTCCAACTTTCGAATTTCCAAATGACGACATCGCATGGCTTCCTATGAACCCTGTCATATTGAATGCTGGCTGTGCTAATGCATTCGCGCGAGGGAGAAGTCCCTCCTCCATATACCGGCTGTAATGGCCGGCTACCATCGTAAATGCTGAGGGGATGGGGAGCGGCCTACAACATTTAAGCTGTGGCTTGATGCTGAGCCATGTGGCAAGGCGTCGCCGCGTGTCACCCCATCCGGGGCAGTTTTATTAATAATATTATTAATAAAATGTACTAATTTTAATTTGATTATTTAGTTATGGTTTAATATTAAATTAAAATAAAGAAATCTCACAATGCGTTCGGTGCTTCGCGACTGCCTCTACGGCTAGGGATAAACCCTAGCCGCCTTTCCTTCTGCAGCTTGATCCCTTGGTCGTAGCTGTTCTCTTCCATGGCGGCGGCTTCCACCTGCGGGTCCGACTTCAGCCCTCGCAGTGGCTCTGCCCATCCTGGCTCGGTTATTCAGCCTTATGCGCACCCTTCTCCCGGTCCTTTGGGCAACACCTCAGTTTCATACAGTGAGGCTGCTAAATCTCACCTTACAACTCATTCTTTCCCCTTTGCTCCGTGCTCGGTCCAAGAAGCCCCAACGATTTCTCTTCTCATGGGTCAGGAAGCTGAAGACGAGGAAGTTTATTTTCGGGAAAATGCCTTAATCTGCCGGTTCAATGGGCTTTGGCCGCGGCTCGTGGATCTCAATGGTTGGATCACATCCCATTGGAAGCCTCTCATTAAGGAAGATTTGTTCATCCACCCCTGCTCGAAAGGTTTCTTCATTGTTAAGTTCGATCTTGTAGCAAATCGAGATCTGATCCTCGACTCTTGCCCTTGGTTTTGGGGAAACTCAGGTTTGTGCATGATGGCCTAGACTCTGTGCTTCAATCCTCTAACTGTTGTTCTTTCTTCTGCTCCAGTTTGGGTCAGACTTCCAAATCTTCCCTTGCATTTTTGGGGTGAAACTTCTCTTAGAGATATTGGATCAACATTAGGAAAGTTTCATTTTACAAGTAAAGAAACCAGAATTCATAGCATCACCTCATATGCCGGAATTTGTGTGGAAATGGATTTTAGCAAAGGGTTTCCAACATAAATTATTTTGGGCTACAAAAACTACTCCTGGACCCAAAAGCTAGACTATGAAAGAATCTCCCTGTGATACAGGTCTTGTTCTGAAATAAGGCACATAGCAGCTCAATGCACTAAGGGAAATAGGAAGGTGGGGAAGCAACAACGTAAATCAACCTGGTAGGATGGCTCCAATGAAGATCACCAACTAATTACTACAAACAATCGAAAATATTCTCCATGTCCAGATTCTTTAAGCCACGATTCCATAGGCATGTCTACTCAGGAGATACCCCCGAATCATTCAAATATTGTCCCCCAATCGAAGAGTAAAGCTTCAACTCCTCTTGATCCGGGAACATAAAGCTTTAATGCTTTAGATACTCTTGATACGAGAATAGAAAGAAAGGTTCTCCTCATCTCCCCACCTCCCTCAAGTTGGGCAGATGAGGCCGATAAAGATGAAGCAACATTGACAACTCCAAAGAAAACAAGTTCTCTAGATCAGGAAAATATGGGGAAAATTGATTCAACAACAACTTCACCATCTGTCAAAGAAGTTTGGACAACAATTGGGAAGAAGAAAAAGACATCACCAGTAACACAACCGATGGTCACTCGAATCCAGGCTCCCAAGTCAATTAAAATGACGAGCACTTCCCCAAAAGATAATTTAAGAAGACAATATTAGATCTCGCCAGTAGAATCAATGGGAAAATGCTGCTCCCTTGAGCTATGCTCCCCTTGTGCTGTCTCCTTGTAGCTTTTCCCATGGGTTGTTCCCTTGTAGATTAAGCGAGATGTTGTACCTATGTGATGTTGTACCTATGTTCTGTTGTATGGTTGTTTTTGCCTTGGCCCAACCGGCTTGAATTCTCTAATAAAATTACTCGTTTCAGTTAAAAAAAATATTAAATTAAAATGTGTATGTTAAAGATGATTTGAATTCAACAATAAAATTCAGTAAGTTTTAGGAAAATGATAGTTTAGTTTGTTGGGTATCATAAAGTATGCCCTTTATCATACATTGAATTGGTTTACAAGGAGGCCTAATCTAAGAGGAAGTACAAACTCTTCTTTTATTACCTTAATCTCAAAAGAGAGCCACCTCACCTCGTTTGCAAGATTTTGGCCAATTTCTCTTTGCAACATTGCTTACAAGATTTTGACAAAAACCTCGGTAAATCAAATGAAAAAGATTCTTTGAAATCTCATCTCAGAAAATTAGGGAGGTTTTTAGCTAGAAGAGGCAAATTATTGACAATATTCTACTCATGCAAGAGGCAATCTATTCCAATAGAAGGAATAAATAGAGAGGAATGATCATCGAAATGGACATGGCAAATGCTTTGGATAGGGTATTCCATTCCTTTTAGTTGGAAGTCTTACAAATGTTTGGTTTTGTAGATTCCTTTATTCATTGGGTGAAAGCCTACATTGGATGCCCATGGATAGCCCCATTAGTGGATGGTATACCTGCCTCTTTCTTCTAGAGAAAAATAGGACTATGCCAAGGTTGTTCGTTATCACCTCTTCTTTTTATAAATTATGGTATAATCTTTAAGCAAAAGATTAGACCAAAAGTGGATAGATGGAAACCTTCAAGGAATACTTATAATTATAGCAACCAAATGAATAAATCACTCATAGTTTGTGGATGATACTCTTCTCATGGGGGTGCTTCAACCATAATTTTTGAGAGATTTAAGAATGTGCTAGATTAGTTTGTGATCTCATCAGGTGGAAGGATAAACAAAGGAAAAAGTCATATTTATGGGTGGAACATGCCCCCTCATTAATTGCACTCATTATCCAAAGTTTTAGAGTTTCTATGTGTTTTAAACTAGACAACGTTCAAATACATGGGAATGTCTATAACTCTAAGCAATCTAATAACATCAAATTGGAAACATATATCATAAAAAAATAAAAAACCAAATGAGCAATGGGGCTCCCAATTGCTAAATATGGCTTGTAGAGTGGTCTTGATTAATTCAGTCTTATCAACCATGTCGATGTGTCAATGCTTAGCCACTCTAGCTCTAGTTGGGATAATTGATGACAACCAACCATCAACAAATACATGTACACATATACAAAGAAAGGGACACCGAGAGTATATGCTCCAGAAACCTCCGAAGGGGAAAATTATATAATTAATCATTCTTGTGTATATTTCTATTGTACAAATGGTCCCTTTATATAATAATAGGTGACCATAAAAACTATGTTAAAATTATATATTTAGTTCAAACCATATCCATAACTATCTCCACAATATCTCCATGAATCTCTCAATATATCTCCATCCCTAACTTCTCTCATTTCTCCTCATCTCTCATCCTTACATAGACTTCTAGACTAAGTCTACATCATTACAATTCCATCATATTATTTAGACATTATTCATGATCACAAGTAGGAGTTATTTCATCATACTCCCCCTTAACATATACTTGTTATCCATTTATTTATCTATTTCATTTGGTCCATCGAACTGATCTCATCTTCATCTTCAATCTTCTTGCGATCTTTGGTATTTTGGTCTTTTGTCTTCATCCTCATTCATCTTCTTCTACATGCAAAACATAAACATTGTTGAAGTCCGTATAAAAAAGTTACCATCCACCATAATACATGAGTCACCAACCGATGTATTTGTTGGTTCTCTAGGAAACCTTTTCTTGTACATGGTTCATCAACCATTCATTCACAAACATTTTCACTCCCCCTCAATGCCCCTGCATCAGACTACCAAGGAACATAATAATTCTTCATGGGTTCCTATCCATGAGTGTAGACACTCCAAGCAAAAGGTTTGGATGTCAAAGAAGAGAATGAAGTCTACGTCCTTGTAATCCTCACTACTTCCTTCGAATGAAACCTCAAGCTTTAATTTCCTATCAGTCAAGTCCATTTCCTCGACACAAAGTGGACACATATTTTCCCCGTCATCATTCACAAAGCCCATGCCGTGAGTTGACAAAATATTGCACCTCTTTACCACAATTTCTGAAAACAACAAAGGGTGTCGAGATCATCCCCAGGGGTGTAAAATTTGGTGGATTTCGTGCATCTAGAACTCTAGGATCGCAAAATGAAAATTTAATGAAACCAACGATTATATCCCTATACCATCTTGGCTCATGTTCTACTCATCACATGTTTGATGGAACACATTTATCTTGTGTTACAGGTCTGTGTAGCGTGAAATTTTGGCTCGATTAGTCTTCTAAACCCTCTGATTAGAATTCACATGTGTTAGCACAAGCATTTGCAGCCAGAGGAGGCTTGCCTCTCCATAAGCAACTAAATAACCTCTACATCCATATACAGGCTTCTAACCTATCAACTCAAGGTTCTTGATTAGTCTCATCATACAAAAGAGCACAAACATTCCATAGCACCATGGCGCCGCAAAATTGTCTATATAGCATGGTCTGCCATTTTACTACCTAAAATGCTACCAAATCTGTTAAGCAGTGTAATGATGGCACTATGAATTCCATAGATTGTTACCAAATCCGTTTTCATGTCGGATGCTACCAAATCTGTCAACGTTGAAGTGATGTAGCTACGAATTATGATGGCGTTACCAAATTGCACGTAGACACACAGGCGGGTGCTACTGAAATTTTGGCAGAGACCAAATTGTTCAGAGCTATTTTTAGACACTTATGCCAGTTTTGAGTGACTAACTTAAAACTTGGATTATGAACAATTGAGAAGGCATTTTTGAAAACTGGAGGAGGTTTTTGTTCATCACATACCAAGTAACAAAAACATCTCTCAATTTTTCAAAATGTGTTATGGTTTGAGAGATATTAGACATAGAAGTGGCGCTACCGAATTCACATAACTGTTTTACAACGACGCTACTGAATTTCCTGTAGTGGTCACGGTTTTGATATTCACCTTGTTGGGAGGTTGCCACCTGTCAAGGAGGATTTGAATGGCTTCTCAAGGATCAATTAGATGTCAAGGGACACCTGCACCTAATTTTTAACTCCATCAAAGGCCTCATGCAATGAGGTGGAAACAATTTATTAATGGCTTCCAACAAATTCCTGAAAATTAACAGTTTGTTGGATTTTTGTCTCTTTGATTGTTGCCACCTGTATTCAAGGCTTAGAATCCAATGGAGGAGTTGGGATTCGACCTCCTAAGTTTATTTGGATGCTATTTTCTATTTAAGGAAGGAGAGATCTCTTGAAGAGGGGATTCATGAGCCAAGAGAGGCTAGAGAGAGTAGGATCAGGCATTTTTCCTGTGTGTGTTCATTTGTAAGCCCGTGGGCATTTTATGATTGTAAGCATTACTGCTGTTGGATACTCATGAGAGCTATGGTTTCAGATTGTTATTCTTTTGTTTATATATCTTCTTATTTGAATATATTGCAGATTTGAGGATCAAAGGATGCCAATGATTTATGGATCCCTAAGCATCAAAGGATCTATTGTATTTTGCCCATTAGTCATTGTTTATATTCAAGTATTTGTTGATTCATTAAATTGAGAGGATATCTGTTTAGTGAACATTCTATCTTATGTTTTACTTCTTCATTCTTCCTCCTATCAACATATAATCTTGTTTTCTGTTGAGTAGCTTTAGTGCCTTCAATGAGTAGAATGTTTGTGACTCCATTGCCCATTGGTGTAGCCTACTGATCTGTAGTTTGTTGCCCTCTCCCTTTCTTTCTCCATCTTGCTTATCCACCTATTCAAAACCAAAATTATCTTTTACATTCTGATGGGTGTTGACCTTACACTTTAGCAATCAAAGTGTGACTTTCAGTGCTAACAACACGCATCGGGAGAAAGAGGACATAGGATCTAACAATCTAAGCTCTCTCGATTAACCAAAAACCAGTCTAAGATGAGGAACGAAATATTTGAACCGTCGAAAGGCTCTTCTCTTGAGGGAAGACATATTTTCTCAAAAAATGAACCAGATACACAACTTTGTGGCTTTGTTCGAGCACATGAAAATGCTAGCAGTGTGATTTACTAGACATGAGCAAAATGTATCAACATTTTACCAAACACAAGCAAATGAACCATGCTCTGATACCAAAATGATGACAACCAACCATCAACAAATACATATACACATATACAAAGCAAGGGACACTGAGAGTATATGCTCTAGAAATCCACAAAGGGGAAAATTATATTAATTAATCATTCCCCTGTAACTTTCTATTGTACAAATGGTCCCTTTATATAATAATAAGTGACCATAATAGCTATGTCAAAATTATATATTTAGTTCAAACCATCTCCAGAACTATCTCCATGAATCTCTCAATATATTTCCATCCCTAACTTCTCTCATTTCTCCTCATTTCTCATTCTTAAGTAGACTTCTAGATTTAGTTTACATCATTACAATTCCATCATATTATTTAGACATTATTCATGGTCACAAGTAAGAGTTATTCCATCATACTCCCCATTAACGAATGCTTGTGATCCATTTATTTCTCTATTTCATTTGGTCCTTCGAACTGATCTCATCTTCATCTTCAATCTTCTTGTGATCTTTGGTCTTTTGGTCTTATGTCATCATTCTCATTCATCTTCTTGTACCTACAAAACATAAACATTGTTGAAGTCCATATAAAATTTTTACCATCCACCGGAATACATGGGTCACTGACCATTGTATCCGTTGGTTCTCTAGGAAACCTTTTTTTGTACATGGTTCATCAATCATTCATTCACAAACATTTTCACTCCCTCTTAATGCACCTGCATCCATAATGCAGTGAATCGAAAGAGAAATTAGAAATTTTCCACGACGAGGAGGGAATACAAATATTAAGAAGTATCATATAATCAACTTGAACACAGTGAGGGATCCAAATGAGAATGGAGGGATAGATATTGAAGATCCCCTACTTATGAAGCTAGTGTTGGGAGAAAAAGTATTATGGAGATCGGTGCAGGTAAAAAGGAATGGTGGAAGATTGTATTAAATAAAAATATCTTCTTGAGTTAGTAGGAAGAGAAGTTTAGACCAACCAATATTGGAGAAGAGGGATCACCCATTTGGAAACTATGCAATGTAGCATCTCCCATAATCTAAGATCATTTAACTTGGATTCAAGGAAACAAAAAGCAAATCCTAATTTGGGAGGACAGAGTCATGGGGAAGCCTCCATTAATAACTCGTTAAGAATTATATGAAATATGAGAATGGTTGAAGGAACATAGAATCCCCTCATTCTATATGAGTTATCGAGGTGGGATAACCGGACTTAGACCATATGAAAGGATGGAAAGTCTTATCACCACTGGACATGATAAAGGCTCAATCACATTCTCTCCTTTCCTATTTGCATGGAGTGACCCCTCTAAATATTCATATTCAGTATAGTCGGGGTTGGGGCTCTTAAGAAAACATGTATTCAATCAGGAAATGATACTCTTTAAAACTAAACAATATTCCTCATCCTACAAGTTTAGCATTGTGTAAATAAATCTAGGGAAAAAATATTACCAACTTAACGATAACTTCGCTGAGTTCTCATATTTTCAAGGGTTCCATTTTTTACCACATTTTGAAAAATGGTACTATTGGTAGCACCCCTTTTCATTTTGAGGTAGTTTTTTGATATTTTAAATCTTCTTATCTATAACAGATCCTCATTTTGTTTCTAAAATGCTTGTTTTTTAAACTATTTTCAAATTTCCCTAAATCATTTTTTTGTTTGTTTTTTAAATGCTTGTTTTCCAACTAATTTCAATTTTTTCTAAATCTTTTTTTTTTCTACCAATGTTCTTTTTTATGATTTTTAATGATACTAAAAATGTTATAAAAATCTTATATGTGATTTAAGTTTTTGAAATTAAGATTCTTCATACAATTATGTCTCATTATTTAATTCATGGTACCATAGTTTTTAAATATAGTGTAAAATTGCATTTTTAACACACTTTTTTTGTTTTTTCTTCAATACATAACAAATAATTGTAGCTAAATAACACTATTTTTAGATATTTAGCAAAAAAATATACATTCCAAAGCAATTTATAGCAAAAAACTTATACATTTTGGAAGCTTTCCACTATAAATAACGTGTCAAATAAAGCGTTTTTATGGACAAAATTGAACAAAAAAATGAAAATAATTAATAAAAATTAACAATTTTTATGATATTTTTATAGATTTATAGTAAAAACTTGACAATATTTAATGGCATTTTCTCTAGCATATTAAATCACATAAAACAAAAGTAAAATGAAAATAATAAAACATATTCATCATAAAACAACAATAGATGCATATTTATTCTTGTTTTAAAATCTGAAAGTCAAAACATTACAATTATAACTCATCAAAAATTTGCAAAATTCAGCATTGTCTTCAAGGACATTCTAAAACTAATCGACAATGTCATATATCCAAAATTCATCATTCTCAACAGACACATCATCATTTTCTTGGACATCATTATGTGCTTCCATTGGCTCATTTGGCTCATGTTGCTCTTCCATTGAGTTATTGATATCCACAAGTTCTCCAAAGTGATTTTTTCCAAGCATACCTCTTAATGGTACTTGAGGTTCCTATGATATTTTTTCCACCTTTGAGTCATTAAAATCTCCTTTCCTCAAGCCAATTTCTTGCATTTCATATGGAAGAGCTCGAATAGCATTAATTCTTTGTTGAATAAAACCACATTGCACTGTGTCACTTTCAATGGCTATGCAATTCCTTCCTTTTGTAAGTAACATGCTAATGTTGTACCTAATCACCAAATAAAAAATAAATAATGTAAAACAACATAAATTAAAAATAATAAAGAGTGAAGTATGATTTCATAAATGTTATATCATAAATCTTACCTGAACCAGAGAACAAATCCAAAACCTAATCTTCTTCATTTGAAAATGTATCTATAAGATAATTAATTAGTGCTTGTAGCTTTTGATAAATGTTAACGATCTCTCCTTTGAAATCATTTTCCTCATATGCTAGATTTCTAGCCACAACATTGTAAACCAATAAACTACTATGCTTCTTTGCATCCTTTACATTGTAAAGAATATAATCATAAGTATCATCTTTTGTCCAGCTTGCAAGATGTATACTTTCAATATCACATGTAAATGGTTCACTATTGGAGCTATGAATATTAGGTTTTTTCCTGTAACATAAATAAATGCAAATTCAATTAACTTGTGAATTAATAAAATAGATTTCTAATCTTAATTGCTAAACAAACAATTTCAATATCTTACCAATAAATATGCATCCTTGTCTTTTCTTTTCCCTTGAAACTTGATTGTACTAATCTTTGTTGCGTGTATGAATGAAAAACCAAAAATCTCCAAAATGGTGATGTTGTGACTTCCAGAAATCCCATAACCACTTTACTGAAAGCTTGATAAGTATAAGGCTCAATATCATATTCAATGTTTTGGATATTATAACCATGAGGGATATCTGCAATAACTAGGGAGTATTCCTTTTTAGGAACAAGATTTGCAATTTTTTCACAATTCCCTAATATCACTTTATATTGAACAATGTCAAGCCCATTCCAAATGTGGTGATCAAGAGTGTCATCAAACTCAACATTTTGAAGACGTTGCCTTCTTTCTCTTTCAAACTTAGCTTTTTGAATATAACATTTGAAGGTTCTAGGTACTCCAACTATATTCTTGTTTGTCATGTTTAATGAAACAAACAAACATATAATTATATATCTATAACTAATAAAATCGAAATAAAACGTACAAATGAATAAAATGAATGTAATAAATCAACATATCTTTTTGAATGCAACAAAAAATTGACTCAATGCTGTTGAAGAGCTTGCATCTGGATAGTTGAGTCTAACATCCTCCCAACTCTGCTCATTCAACATCTTAACCGTTTCCTCTTGTATTCTCATATAAACCTTGTGACTAAATAAAAAAAAAAGTTAATGTTATAATAATATATAGAATAAAATACATTCTTATGTTATATAGAAACAATTAATTTTTTAATCATAACATAAATAACTCAACAGACTTACTTTTTAAATTCATTACACAATTCCTCCATTAATTGTTCACCTGACCTTACACGTGATAATATAGCTATGACAAGTTTCTCATCCTTCACTCCTTGCATCATTCTCCAAGGCATTATAGTCATATCATCTGGCAGGTATTTGATTTCAGGACCCTCCTTACTTGTGCTACCTATTAAGGGTTTATTCTTCCTAACCTTCTGATTTTTTATACCAATATTTTCCCATAGGTTGAATATCTCATCTACCAAATCCCATATCTGACCAGTTTTAAATCCCAATTGGAAATAACTATCCACAACTATGAATGCATCACTTCCTTTGTGATTTTCTACTTTTATACTTTCCTCATCAATAGGGAAGCCTATTTCCATACAAAATTTCTACCTAAACTTTGCATCAACGTTTGATCTATCCCCACCACATATTACAGAAAAATCATTATGGATAAATCTCACTCTTTGAATGAAATTCATGGACATAATGTACTCATTATCTATGTTATGATCCCATGCCAATAACTTTGCTTCTCCATATGTTAAACTAACACAAATTACACATCTGACTGTCTCAAAGGGAGGGTTATTGGGATAGTCTTGCATCAATTCTCTTCTAGCCTCTGTAGAATGATTTCCTCCAATCACATAATATTTATACTCAAAACATTTTGACCTATCAAATGCATCCTTGGTAGGAACTTCCATTGGGTCAACAAGAACTAAGTAGTCAACTGCATGTGCATATGGATTGTGCCTAACCAGTGCTTTCAAGTTTTGGATATATGCAACTGATGTGGTTTTCTAATTTGGTATTTTTCTTGGCCTTATATGGGTTTATATAGCTACTTCACATTCAATAGAAATGTATGGCCCTCATCAACCAAATTGTTCCTCCTTAGTCGATCTCGAATGGTATTTTGCGTTGTTTTGATAATACCATATTCTAGATCGGCACTAGGTGTTATTATTTCTCTGCTACCTTTAGGACTTCCATCATGATATTTAGAGGTAACTATCAATTCTTCTTCATCAAGAACCTTTGCTTTCCTCTTTTTACGATTTAAATGAGTTTCATATATCTCAACAATCTCTTCATAACCACTAGGAATGAAATCATCATTGGCCATACCTCTTTTGCGCTTATGCTGTTTAGTCTTCTTCTGAGGAACAAAGGTAACCTCACTGGCATTAATCTCAGTGACATCTTCATCTGGAGTTTCCATATCTTCAAATGTAACCCTTTTATCCTTTCTAGAATGATGACTTTTATTTCTTCTTTGTTGTTGTTCTTTGTTTTCTGTTGTAGCTTCAACTTTTGTTACTCTTTGCTTCTCTTTCCTTCCTTCCCATGCCTTATCGATATGAAAGGAACTGATGACTTCCATGATATTTCTCTCTGTAGAATAAATACCCACTAACATCTTTGAAAGGAGCCTATCAAAATCCTGTAAAAATAAAATACGTCATTTCCATTGTTAAATAAGATTTAACAATTACCATGAAACTTATAATAATACATGCTACCAAAATAAGAATGAGAAAACTTACATTTCCCATCTCAATGTCTGTCACGGTCATTGCACATAATTATGTGAGATTTTCTTCCTTTTTATAATTGCTCATATTCAAATAATATCTAATCTTGATATATGTCTTTGATTGTTTCACCAGTGCATACACGATATATTTTCCTGGAACCAAACATATATCTTGTAACATGCCAAGTGACTGATAACTTGCTTGGACATGTTCAAATTCAACACAATACAAAATTATTTGTTCTCCATTGGTGACTTGTTTGTCTTTAAGATACCAAGAATGCTCCATTCTACTCTCACCATTGACAATTTTCCACTCTCTAACATTCTTCATTGCTCTTGTGACCTCATTTGTTGGTCTAACATTTTGTTTCCTAGCATTCATGGAGGTCCTAACTGGGATTTTGGATGTCATTATTGCAAGTCTTGTTCCAGATATATTCACAAAGATTTTCTTTCTTGCCATTTTTCCTATATAAAAAATAAAAAACACAAATTATGTGGTGGGGATAGAGAGGATTTTATTTCTGGAGCATCAACATCTTGTTCACATGCCTCCTCTTTTGAGATTGACAAATGTGGTGGGAATACTTCTAATGTAAATGAGGAGTCACATGTTTCACCTAGTGAGAACTTTGATCATAGTGCAAGCAATGATATTGAGCATATTGATCGAGAAATTCCTAATTCTGAAGACTTTGAAGGCACCAATGATGAATGGGAGGAATATGGTGAAAAGGATGATGAAGATTTTCCTCCAAGTGAGGATTTCCAAGGTACTACTGATGATGATGAATATTTTCCTCCAAGTGAAGATTTTGAAGGTACCAATGGGGATGATGAAGAGTTTCCTCTAAGTGAGAATTTTCAAAGCAGTAAAGAAGATGCTGAAGATTTTCCTCCAAGTGAGGATTTTCAAGGGAGTAAAGAGAAAGATGAAGATTTTCCTCAAAGTGAGGATTTTGCAGGTATTGATGAGAATAATGAAAATTTCCCTCCGAGTGAGGATTATCAAGGTAGTAGAGAGGATGATGAAGATTTTCCTCCAAGTGAGGATTTTGAAGGTACTAATGAGGAGGATGAAAATCTTCCTCCTAGTGAGGACTTGCAAAAAAAAATTAAGGATAATGGAGATTTTCCTCCAAGTGATGATTTTGAAGCTATAGATGAGGAGGAAGAAGATATTCCTCCAAGTGAGCATTTTGAAGGGACTAATGAGCACAATGAATATTTTCCTCCAAGTTAGGATTTTGAAGGGACTAATGAGGATGGTGAATGTTTTCCTCGAAGTAAGGATTTTGAAGGGGCTAATGAGGATGAAGAAAAGTTTCCTCCAAGTGAGGATTTTGAAGGTACTGACATGGATGGTGAAGGTATTGTTTTAGCAGGAGAAATTAAAGGTTCCAATGAAGATGATGAAGAGTTTCCTCCAAGTGATGATTTACAAGGTGCTAATTAGAATGTTGAAGATTGTTCTCCGGGTCAACATTTTGAGGGTAGTAATGAGGATGATGTAGAATTTCCCTCAATTGGAGATTTTAAAATTAGTGAAGATGTTTATGTTGATTGTGGACACTTTCTTGCAAGTGATTGTGTTACTGATGATGATCTTGATATTTCTCTTCTCAACGATATTATCAATGAAGATGATGATGGACTATTAAGCCCTAAATAGTGGCACATTACCCCTTAATTGGGAATATTACATTAGTAATGTTATTTTATTTATGTCGGCTTGGGTCCATTAGTTGTAATTGTACCTTCTAGTCTCCTATATATACCAAGGAGACATTTTCATTTGGAATCATCTTGTACTTGGACATTTATGTGGTGTATAAGGAGGTTTCCCCCTCGAAGAGGCTTATTTTCTGAAATTATATCTTTTTCAAGGCGTTGAGTACTTATTCTGAGTTTTTCTATGCTATATTGATATTTGGTTCTTAACATATGGTATCAGAGCTCAAGGTCTTGGGGTTTCGCTGCTACATCTGAGACACCTTGGAATTTTTGCTATAATTTTTTTCCTACGACGTTTCAGAAGGAACCCCTTAGAGGATATTTAGTAGACAGATCAAGGTATGTTGGGTTAAAATTTCAGCTCCTGAGGCCTTATACTTTCAAAGATAAAACCTGTGTAAGATAGGGTTATGGAATCATCCTGAATTGAGTCATCGCGAAATTTTTGCTATAAACATTTTTTTGTAACGTTTCAGACCCCGAAATCTAGAGGTTATTCATAGAAATTATTAAGGTATCTGTGATAAAAATTTCAGCTTTTGGGTCATCTTACATTTGTAGATACACCCTGTGGAAGATAGGGTATCTAACTAGTCCTATTGACTAGTCTCAAGCAAGTTTTCTGGATAAAACAAGCATAACTTCTTCCTAGAGTATCCAATTTGAGTGAGACTGGTTGCATTGGATAGTGGAAAGTTCGTCGTATTTTGGGTACAATTTTCAGAATTTTATATCAATTATTTTGTGCGGGGCATGCTATACAAGTGAGATCTATTGGAAAGGCCAAAAATCAACAAGCTGTGGGGAAGTTACCATAAATTCCACTTGGCACATCCAATTTTGATCAGACCTGTGGCATTACAGAGAAGAAATATCAGAGAACTACAAAAAATAATTTTTCATACCCAGAAGGGCCGAAACTTTGGAGATACAACAGAAGAAAGATTGTCTAGAAGAACCACCTCAAAATCATTTTTTAAAAGTGATACTTGGCCAACATGCCACCAAAAAAGGGAACTTCTACACCAAATAATCCTCCAGACAGTCCTACTTGGACTCTTGATGAAGGTAAAGAAATGCATAGGAACATAAATGAATTACAAAAGAAGACAATGACAAAAGATGAACTATAAGGGATGACAGATTCAACTAAAGCTAAATTGGAGGCAATAATGGATACTAAGATGGATGGTTTAAAAAGGGAGATCATGGAAGGATTGAAAAATTTCTTAATAGAGAGGACACCTGAAAGTGAAAATGTATCCCAGGAAATTCATGATGAGGACACAAGGAAGACGAATCAAGAATGGAGATCATGTTCTATATAATTCAGGTGCAACAAATCAAGGTGATCAACAATCTCTTGTTCGGTCTCCTCAGAATGCTATGTATGATTATAGTGAGAATGATATTCCTCCTAGTGATGATGTTCAAATAGTGGAGAGATTGAAAATAAATATTGTGTCCAGGACGAGGACTAGACCTTTTTATACCAATCCAAATCATTCTAGTTATACAAGGTCCATGAAAGAATTTCTCACTAAATCATTTTCCATCGGTGATTTGATTTCTAGTGATTGTTGTCATAAAAATTGTTTCAAAAGTATAGACTACATGTATGCCTTGCAGAAAAGGAAGAATTATTTGTCAATGAATAAGAGCATGCAAAATTCATATTTAGTGGGGTGCATGATATCTATGAAGACAAGATATGATTATCGCATTGGTAATCTTTTACTTTGCAGAAAGGCTTTCAAAAAAATCCAGTCAATTGGTAACCTTCATCTATCAAGGATCCAAACAAGATTGGAAAAAGATCCTACATTTTATTCAAAGGTACATCATGGACGAGAGATTGACCCATTAACAAACACTGCATTTTCATGGATGCGAGACTTCTTTTCCAAACATGGGGAGTCTATGCTAGATAGAGAGACAATACATATTCTAGATAATTTCTCAAGGAATGAAATCTACAAGTTATACAAAGAATATGTTGAAAGTGTTGAAGGAAATCATAATTTTATTTCATATGCATATTTTACAAGAGTATGGAAGAGACAATTCAACAATGTCCATATTCCTAAGAAGTCAAGGATGGGGATTTACAATATATGTACTTCGCTTAAAGAAAAAAGAGATACATCTGAAGGGGTAGAAAGAGGTATATATTTACAATTTTTTTTGTTTAAATTCGATAGTTATCAACTATGAAAGCATATTATCAATATTTTCATTTTGTGTCATGTGCAGATTCTATAGTCAAAGCACTTCAAGAACACATGAATCAATAATCAAGTGAAAGGAAAAATTCAAGTACAAACATAGAAATAAGCGTTATGATGCTCCAAATAAATATATGGGTATGATAATTGATGGCATGAACCAGAAAAAACACTTGTGCCACATTTTGTCCGTACACCAAAAAAATTACAGTAAGAGAATTTCATTCAGTTTCACTTGGTTGGTTGTATGGTTTTTAATGGAACAATGTGTCCAAGGGTTTACTTCACAGCTCCAAATATTCATAATGATGCAAATCTGACCATCACCATAATTCATCGTGATCAGTCACTGGTCTGGTAATCTTCCTCAAGTTCTATATATGCAGTTGGACAACATTAGTCGTGAAAACAAAAATCAAATTGTCTTTGGATATCTTAGCATGCTTGTTGAACTGTGAATCTTTCAAAAGGTTAAAATTGGTTTCCTTCTTGATGGACACACGCATGATCATATTGATCAAATATTCAGTCGTTTTTCAGTAACATTGAAGAGGAAAAATGTTGGAAGCCTACTATCATTAATTGAATGTATTAAGAAATCATACATTCCAAAGCCTATTTTTCACATATTAGAAGAAACCATTGTCATGAGAATATTTATCCATGGATCACATGGTGAAGAAAAATGTATTGAGCAACTTAATGACATTAGCTTCAAACATCAATTTTGCTTGAAAAAAAGTTGATGGGAAAACACTTATATGGGGCAAGAAGTATTCAACTACTGTAGAATGGGGGCTTTCATTAGGTATGACATTTTTGAAGTTCATTCTAGATCGTCCAATATTTGCATCAAATTTAATGTTATTACAATTAGTTGCTGAAATCCATAGTGCACGAAGGCGTAGTAGAGATGTAGATTATTCTGAATGCTTGGAGGAAATAAAAAAGTTCATTAAAGATACATATGAATACTTTGATGTTGTTGATTCTGTTTGGTATGAGTATTTTTTCAATGATCAAAGTGACATAATTTCAAACTCAACAAATGAAGATACATTTTTGAAGACTCCATTTATTTGGCCACAAAATAGGTCAAATGAATCTAAAGAAAGAAACATTGCTGAACAACAAGAATCTCAAGATGTTATTGAGTTTTCATAGGTAGAGGAAAGAGAAATTTAAATTGATTATAGAAGATCACGTGACAATGTGAAGCCATGGAAGATCTCTACAAGGGTTCAACATAAGATATTAAGGAGGGTTGCATGATTGCAGTCTTAGCGACTGAAGATCCACATGGTTATCCATTATGGATTGTAAAGGTTATAAGGATTGATAAAGAAAATGAAGAAGTTATAACAATTGAAGTGCATTGGTATGCAACAAGTACACACCCATTCAATGGTGTGTACAAGCAAGAGATGGTGGTTGAGAAACAAAACAATAGAAAGAGAAAAAGAAAGGGTCAAAATATAACTCATCATCGCACCGACCTATTAAAATTAGAGGATGTTGACATACTTGTCTATGACTTCAATTTGAAAAAGAGAGGAACTCTTCGCTCCAGGACCATAGATATTATCAAGAGGTTGCTACCACAAGAGATAAATGCAAGATGGGATTCTGCTGAACCTAGTCGTAGATCAAAGAGGCTTTTGACATTTGAAATATTGGACATACATGCATACTCAGATGGTGCACTCATTGATAATAGAGAAGAATATGGATCATCTACATCTTCATCCAATCATTCATCTGAAGACAATGTAGATTCTGATGGTGTGTCAGAATCCATGGATGAATTTGATTAAGTGTATGAAACATTTTATGTATTTTTGATCAATATGATGTTTGTATGGTAACCGGAAATGAGTGTTCTCAGTTACATATGATCTTACATGAAGTTATGAATCATTTCTATGTTTTATGAATTATATGTTTTTACTATGGAGAATATATAACAAAATTTCTTATCTCTTCTGTTTTGAATATGGACAATGTAATGAATAATTTATGTTTCATTAAATGTAATTTGTATAGACTTGTTTATTTAAAATAAAAAAAAATATTTTGAAGTTATGTTGAATGTTGACATATGAAATGGTGATATTTTCAGGCCATTATGTATTATCTTGTGGTTGGAGTGATAAACTAACCTTAAAAAAGTAAATATTTAAGGGTTGATTTTACGATTTGGTTTATAGAAGTGATAATTTTTTACACCACTTTCAAAAATGTGTTAATTTTTAGGTTTTGGTTGCAATGGTACTTGCCGCACTACGATAAGGCTTGAAATGAGGTATAATTTTAATGTTTAGAAAAAAAAAACATTTTTCTGTCGATAACACCATTCTTTGATTTAGGTGTTGATTTTAAGGTTTTTCAGAGCAACTATACGCATGTTTTAGGCCATGCTTGAAAAAAAGTTGTAATTTTAACCTAAAAAAACGGGTGCTACCGGTAGCACCACTTTTTGATTCGAGGGTTAATTTTGTGGTTTTTTATGCAAAAATATGGGTTTTAAGGGCTAGAGTTCTCATTTTGAGGTCATAGTTCTCGTTAAGTTGGTAATATTGTTGCGAGGAGAATATTTGTTGAAATTTAATTTTTTTGTTGGTTTATGGCCCATTGAAAGATTTTAACAACATAAAACTTAAGGAAGTGAGGGGTTTAGGGTCTATCAAGATGCCCTTTGTACTGCATGGTTGAAGAATTATCAAGTCATCTCTTCATGGAGTGTGATTTCACAAAAAAATATGACATATATCCTTTGTTGAGTCAGGACAAAGTGTAGGCCTCCCCCACTTAACGGAGAGAGAGAGAGAGAGAGAGAGAGAGAGAGAGGGCGATACACTGAATGTGTGTGAGAGAGGGGGATACAGAGATAGAGGGAGAGAGGGGTAGATGTAGGAGAGAGAGAGAGGGGGGAGAGGGAGGGAGATATCCAACACGAGCAAAAGAGAGGTCGAGAGTGATATGGAGAGAGAGAGGGAGGGGGGAGAGAGAAAGGGAGAGATAAAGAGAGGAAGAGAGAGAGAGAGAGAGAGTGAGTTTGATAACAAGGAGAGTGAGAGTGAGTCTGATAATGAGGAAATAGAGGGGGGGAGATAAAGAGGGAGTGGGAGAGAAGGGGAGAGAGAAAACAAGAGTGATATAGGGAGATAGGGAGTGGTGGGAAAGAGGGGTATATGCATGGGAGAGAGAGAAGAGAGGGAGAGAAGGGTAGAAAGGGAGAGAGAGAGTCTGTGTGAGAGTGTGAGAGGGAGAAAGAGGGAGACATAGAGGGGGGTAGAGAGAGAGTGAGAGGAAGGGGGGAGAGAGAGGGAAGGGAGATAGAGAGAGGTAAAGAGAGAAAGGGGGAAGAGAGAGGGAAGGGAGATAGAGAAAGGTAAAGAGAGAAGGGGGGAGGAGTGAGGGAGAGAAAGGGAAGGGGATACAAAATGAGGTAGAGAGAGGGATAGATGTAGGATAGAGAGATAGGGGGGTAGAGGGAGGGAGGGAGAGAGGGGCAAAGGAAGGGGGTGGAGGGGATGAAGGAATTATGAGAGAAGATAAGGTGAAGGGTAGATGGGGAGGGAGAGAGGGGGGAGAGAAAGAGAGACAAGGAAACAAATAAGAAAATAAGACATAAGGGTGTGCACACATGAGATTTCTTGGAGTGTGTGCACATTCCTAGAGAATTTGCTCGTTCTTGGAGCACATGCACGTTCCTAGAGCACGTGAACATTCCTAGAGCATGTGTGCATTCCTAGAGCGCGTGCACGTTCTTAGGAGTGCATGCATGTTAGTTCTAACTCAATTTTTTTGGAGGCGAGAATGACAAATCTAGCGTATTTGTATGCTGAGTTGGTTTCCTTGGATTTAGGTTCAGGATTACAAACCTAGTGGTTTGGTCTACAAATACACAAAAACCTCAATTTTTATGATTACCTCTCTATATCTCTGTTTTTGATGTTATTTTTTTAATAGGATACAAAAATCATGTGTTGATGAAACTAAACACACAGATAGAGTTGGATATGCATATTCCAAATGTATAATTTTAAAAAATTAACATTGTTTACTATTTTTAATCTACTTTTGTCTTGACATATATCAGAACCCTAAAATACATACCTCTTTTATTTCTGCTATAACTTTTTTTTTTTGTAAATAAAAAAGGGGTATTTCCTTATTAATTTGTTGTCACTATACAAAACTGATATATGTCACATGCTTGCCACCTGTTCCGCCAAACTAGTGGAAACCAAAACAGGTGGCAACCATTTGTTCTTTCGGCCAAAAATAACAACCGCCACTTGCTCCGCCATTTAGTTGGAAACCATAGCAAGTGACAGATGGTGGTGTTGACTGTTCTTTCTGGACATACAATCAAAAGCTGATAATTCAAACTAGATAAAAAATTAAATAGAGAACCAGACTAACTAGACACGAACAAAACTCCATTTCCATGCAAGCGAGGCGCATAGGATTGTGCAACTTTAAACATTAGAAGGGCTATGAGAACAATGGAACTTTCCATCTGGAGAGCCGCTATGAGGAGTGCCATCGCTGGGTATGAGTGCAAAGGGATATGCGTAGGTCAGACACCTCTTCTTGACTAGCGCATTCGAGAAGGGGTCGAACAACATGTCGATTCCTGCTAATGAGGGTATGCCGGTGGAGCTGCTCCATCATGTAGTCCCTCATTTCAAAAATGAGCTCCAATTGCTACGGGTTAATGAGACTGGGTGGATTCTGGCTGCAATCCACATCTGGGTTCAGTGGTGGGGGCTCAACCAGGCAGTCAGTCGTGGGGAGTTCCTCCTGGACAATGAAAGTGGTGCCTTCCATGGCCGCCGCTGGATCTGTAGTTGCAATGATGGTGCTGGGGTTGTCGTGGGCATCCAGGACCATGTAGAGGAGGGACTCTGGTGGAACTTGAATTGGTTCCTTTGGAATTTTGTCCTCCACGAAGGCCATTGGAGGTGTGGGCGGCTTCATGGTTAGATATGTCCGGGCTATGGATAAATACCTCTCCAAATTGTGTAGGCATCTCTGCCTTGCAACGCGACAGTAATAGGAGGGTCCCCGCCTGGGTTTTCCTCTCTCTCTCTCGACATGGTAGAGCTTGGAGGCTGGAGAAATCTGAGAATGAGGCCAGAGAAGTCCGAGAGGACCAGAGCCAAATATCCGAGCAGAGCGAAGAGACAAAGCGTAGAGGTGGAATGGTGAATGCCATGGTCGAGCTGGATAATTATCCAAGGGGATGATAAGACCGCAAAACCTCCCCCCGTACCCAATGTCATCCCCCTTCAATTAATCAGTGAGGGCGCCATTAATCCTACGTGGGGGAGTTGTCCTCCCTCCCTCTATAAGCGTTTATGGTCGTCCTCCATCCAAGAATGGGCTTTGGGGTGGTAGCTGCCCATATTTATGGCAAGTTCTGCATGGGGGTTGCGTGGCCTCCCCTGGGCTACGTGTCACCCCATCCGGGGTTCTGCTATAAATTTTTATCAACTTAACCATGTTTAAAATAAGTTATACGCCACATTAGAAGAGACTGATATCCACAATCTAAAAAGAAAACTAAAATTGGTTTGATAATTTTAAGACCCTCCCAGCGTGCACTAACATAAGGCGTTGTAATTTTAAAGATATATTGACTTTCATAATTAAAAAAAAACTATAAAATTAGTATTATAAATTTTGAAAAAATAACCACAATAGAACAATGGGTTATTATATACAATTATACAATTTGTTCTTAATTAAATTGTATCGTTAAAGTACTCAACACCTGCACTAATGAAGACACATACCTTATATTTTTCTTGAAAAATAATATACCATTGTTAGAAAAACTAAAATTTCACATAGTTATTTACAATTTATATAAATAAAAATTATATATTCGAAAAGATAATTAAATTTCCTACATTTCATCTTTTTATACCATATTCAAATTCATTGTAAAGCATCTTGAATAATCCCTTCAAGTTAATAGATTGTTGTTTTTCCATATTTGCATTGCCACTAATGCGTCATGAGAGACCATCATTAAATTGCGCATGCACTTTAGTGAGATGTTCCTAAATGGTTACGATGCATTTTGATATTCATCTTGGTCAACTTATAAGGAAATTTTATATTCCTTATTGGTTATGTTGCATTTTAACATTCAACAAGGATTGAGTTATGTCACAAGGCATATATCAACATAACCATGGGTAACTTGGGTTGACCATTGTTGGCCATGATTGACTATGGTTGACCATGGGTATCCATATTACTATGAATTACCAAGGTTGACTATGGTTATTTTACATTGCAACATTATGTTGGTTGACTTATGTTGAATTGTTATGTTCCTCAACGGTTGCATCACATTGCAACATCCATCAAGGGTTTTGTCACATTGAGATGTTCTAGAAGTGTTATGTTTCATTGTGATGTTCCCAAAGGATATGTTGCATTGTGATGTTCATATTTTTTGACCACTACCAAATTGTACATTCCTCAATAGTTATGTCGCATGGTGACATTCATCAAGGGTTATATATCACTTTTTGATGTTCACATTTCATTGTGAAGTTCCTAAAAGTATGACACATTGCGATATTCATTTTAGTCGACTTATGTGGAATTGCTATGTTCCTTATTTCAAATTGCTATCTCTTTCTGATGGTCCTCATGGATTATGTTTCATTGTGGTGTTTCTAAAATGTATGATATATTGATGATATTCATCTTGGTTGACTTATGTGGACTTGCTATGTTCCTTTTTGGACGTTTCTCAAAGGTTATGTTTCATTGTGATGCTCTTGAAAAGTATGATGCATTGTGATATTCATCTTAGTCGACTAATCTGATATTTCTATGTTTGTAACGTTCATCATGAGTTATGTCAAATTTATGATGTTGCTTAATTATTATAAAATATTATTATTGAAAAAATAAATCTAATATATTTACATGGTTTTGACAAAGTGTAATTTGTAATTTAGAAAGAACATTGTTAAGTTCTATAATAAAGTGAGATTAAACATGTAGAAACATGTGTTCATTAACTAATTTGTCTTTCATGAATATAAAAAATCATATGCTTTAACAATAAAAATGTTTAAGTCTAATATCAAATTTAAGTTAAGTCTATTACATTTATATTTAAAAGAAAATAACAAAAATTATGATTTATATTAAAAAAAAATAAATTTTTTATTATGAAGTAATCATATAGCACTAGCTAAACATATATTATTTTCATAATTCATGTTTACATATATAAGAATTTAGAATGAATATTGTTAAGTTATATAATAGAATAGAAAAAAATATGTGTTCATCACTCCATTTTTTTAATATTAAATTAAAAAAAATAATATGATTTAAAAAACAATACATTCAAATTTAATGTTATATTATAGCACTAAGAGATTGAATTTCATTAAAAATTATTATTTTTTATTATAAATTAATTAAATTTTTTTTTTATAACTTTGTAATTATATTTATAAGAGATTGAATTTCATTAAAAATTATTATTTTTTATTATAAATTAATTATTTTTTTTTTTTTATAACTTTGTAATTATATTTATTGTTCATTGTAAATTATTACTAATTTCATTAACATTATTTAGTTGATAATGATTATAAATCACAATTTCATAATCAAATTCCATTGTCATGAATTAAGGGAATGCCAAATGGTTATTTTCAATTTCGATGGAATGACAGAGAAGTGCATAAGGAATGTACAATCTATATTTTATTAGATAAATTTAAATATTATATTATATGAATTCCCTTATCAATATTTAAATTGATTATAAAACTAAGTTTAAATATTTATTTATAATAACATTATAATTAATTAAATATTTACTCATAATAACATCTTAATTAACTATAAATTTATGATAATGTATAAAATAATAATAATATATTACAAATTTAATTATTACTTATGAATCGATTGATAAAAATAACCATCATATCTATGTTTCAAATAAATTCCATTTCATTATTTATTAAAACATATCAAAACTATCATTTTATGAATTATTCATCAAATTATTAAATTACTTTCATTCAAATATTAAAAAAAACTTATTTAAAAATATTAAAAGAAAGTAAGAGTTGAGATGTGCAAACAATCATGTACAACTTGAGTGAGACTAATGGTTAAGAACATGTGTTTCTTCCTTGAAAGTCACAGGTTCAAATATTATACCAAATATCTATGGACCATGAAACTTACTTATTTCATGCAGTTTGAAAATGAAATTGGACTTCAATATTCCCAGATTTGGATATTTTCTCAGCCTTTAGTTTTCAGAAACAAAACTTGATTGCAATATTCCTAGATATCTTAACCTTCAATTTTTATCCCACGTGATTGCATGATCATAGAGACGGACTTTCTTGAACATGCCCAAAGAGCACCTGTGACTAGTGGGCATACATGCCCAAAGACCACTTATGACTAGTGGGCATACTGCTCACCCTGTGATAGGATTTATAATGAGCTCGAGAGAAACTGCAGGATATGCTTTTGAACGGACTAAGATTGGATGACTTGCTGGGGTATAAGTTTGGGTCCTTTCCTCATGACTTCCTAGGCATAGTGCCAATAACCGCTTTTGAGAAAGCTAGCCATTGCTGAACATGGAAAATAAGTGACTCGTGACTAGTGAGCATGCTTCTCACCTCGTGATAAGATTTATAACCAACACGACAAGAAATGTGGGATATGGGGTCATTACATGATCATAGAGACGAGATTTTTCCAACATGCCCAAATACCACCTGTGACTAGTGGGCATAATGCTCACCCCGTGATTGGATTTATAACCAACTCGAGAGAAACTACGGGATATGGGATCATTGCATGTTTTTGACCGGACTAAGCTTCAGGCTAAGCTTTGATGACTTGCTAGGGTATAAGTTCGGGTCCTTGCCTCATGACTTCCTAGGCATAACACCAATAACCAGTTTTGCAAAAGCTAGCCACCCCTGAACATGGACAAGAAGTGATTTGTGAATAGTGAGCATGCTGCTCACCTTGTGATAAGATTTATAATGAGCACGGTATAAACTACAGGATATGGGATCATTGCATGCTTGTAACTGGACAAAGATTTAGGCTAAGCTTAGATGACTTGCTGGGATATAAGTTCGGGTTCTCGCCTCATGACTTCCTAGGAATAATGACAACAACCACTTCTGCAAAAGCTGGCCACCCCTGAACATGGAAAAAAATAAAGAAATAAGGGCTGGTCAAGACTTGTAGGAAAGGAAGACATGGATAGATTGATATGTATATATACCAACAAGTGAATCAAAGGTAAAAACCTATATGAACCAATTTTGAACCTTACCCCATTTCATTTCAAAGGCCTTTTCCTCCACACCCTCAAGTGTTGTTGCCTCGTTATGCAGACACAGTTCTCGTTCTAATATTATCACCATAGCTCAAAAAATCTTGAGATTTGCTTCACTACATGCTTGCGCGTTGACTACTACTACATGAAAACTATTACTTATGTTTAAGGCATGAGTAAAAAATATATTATATATATCATATATATAAATGAGTACTAGTATATTTTAAACTTGTCTACAATATTGATGCTTTTAAACATGAAGTAAATGTTATATTTATGGTTTTAAAAATTAAGTGAGTGTAATTAATTAATATTGATGGTTTTAAAAATTAAGTGAATGTCATTAATCAATATTGATAGTTTTAAATAAAACAGAATAAGAATATCGGCTCTGCTAGGGCTCTCACTTAGTACCAGACACACGTCACCTTTCACTACTACTGCGACCATGGAGGCCGAGGGAGGGGAGCCACAGGCCCCCTCCTACAGCTCAGTCATCGCCAAGGAGCACGACTCCCATCATTCTAAAAGGCCGACCTTTGAACTCCCGCCAGACATGCAGCAAATCCTCTGGGAAGAAGAGATGCCGAAAGAAAAATCAATAGAAATCAATCCAACAAGTAGTAACAACAAAACTAATCGCACTTGGGAACCCAAAAAATGTATTCCGCCAGCCCTGATTGCCCCAAAATACATCATCATCTCTCCAAGAATCGAGGAACAAAAACAATTCATGAGGGATTTTGCTATGATCGATTTTTTTTTAGGGCTATGGCCTTCAAAAAAAGACCTAATCAAATGGATCCAGCACTGGTGGAAACCCAAGGGCCACTACGACCTCTAACTTGGATCAAAAGGCTTCTTCACAATCATCCTGCTCAATCTGGAAGATAGGAATCAAATCTTTGAGGGAGGGCCATATTTCTACAATTCGGCCGGCCTATTCCTCCATTTCTGGACGGAACATTTCAACCCTGAAAAGTTGGACTTCACGCATGCATCGGTCTGGCTGAGACTCTACTCGCTCCCACAAGAATTCTGGCTGGAAGAGATCCTTGTAGGGATAGGCAACACAATCGACATCTATGTCAAAGCTTCAGAAGCAACCAAGCAACGAAGGTACACAGCCTACACCCGTATTTGTGTTTACTTGAATATATCTAAACCCCTCCCAGGGGCCATTACCCTCGACTATCAGGATGATGAATGGTCCCAAACCCTTGACTATGAGAACATCCCCTTTAGGTGTAGGAAATTCCATGAGCATGGACATCTCTTCCACGAAATCCCTTTAAATAATCCTATCAAACCCTCCACGGAAGACCTTGACAAATCCAAAGACGACTTCATCCCAGTCATGGGTAGGCGCAAGCATCAACCCAGGAAGGTACCCCCGCAAGCCCCTCTAGAGACCCCTACACCTACAACCAATAACTCCTTTAACGCCCTCCAAACCCCGGATGAGCTACCTTCCTCCTCAACGACACCAAGGCAAGACCCGCTAAAGGCCAAAGCACAATGAATCCCGAAGTCTTAGCCCAAGATCCCTCTCAACCACCACCCTCTGACTCCTCCCTTCCAGCTACACTTGGACCAGAGATGGGAGACCCAGACACAGACCTGGAGGATTAGGAGCTAGCTGGTATTAACATGGCACACCTGGAGTAGGCTTATCGTAAGAAACAATTATACACAATACCACTAGATCAGGTGCGTAAGGTGCACAAAGTATTTATTAACTCCTCAGCAGGGGGTTCGGCCAGAGCTAGTGTGAACCTTGGCATCCAAAAAGGAACGTCAAAGGATACATGCAAAATCACAAAAGAAGAAAGAAAAGGGGCAGAAAACTGAAACACCAACTCATTCAGGATGTCGGGAACTTCCTTGTTAATTCGGGTCAGATAAATCTGATCTCAGACAACTTCCCCGCTCTCCAACCCCCATCCTCCTCATGAAGATACAAACCTAGAATATAAGGGGCCTGAATGCCAAAAATAAACAAGCTATACTCAGGGAAATAATCAAGAAGGATCAACCAGACATTCTCATTTTGCAAGAAACGAAATGCGTAGGAGAGGAGGCTTCCTCCACTCTTAAAAAATGCTGGAAGTAGGCCAGCCATGTAGAAATCGATGCTAAGGGAGCCGCTGGAGGTTTGGCTATGATGTGGAATCCATCCAAAGTTCTGTTGGATGACTTCTTCACCTCCAATTGGACCATCACTGCCTCCTTCCGTCTCATTGGATCAAACAAATCCGGTTACATAAAAAATGCTTATGGCCCTGACAAACCAGGTGACAAGGACTCCTTCCTCAAGCACTTATATTGGTTAGTTGATCACATCAACCGCCACTGATGGATCCTAGGGGGTGACTTCAACATAATCACAAGGTTGGAGGAGAAAAAGGGAGGTACACTCACTTTAGGAAAAGACAGTGAGCATTTTAACAACTTCATTGGTCTAAGAAATCTCATTGATGTCAGTACAAACAATGGACTGTACACTTGGTCTAATAGGCGCTCAGGGGACCAACAGGTATCCAACAGACTAGACCGCTTCCTCCTATCGGAAGCAATAATGCTGGATGGTCTAGCTTGGAATGCTACAATCATCGACTCCCCGTGATCTGATCACTGGTCGATCCTCCTTACCATCAACATCACGGGCACTCCTGGTAGAAAGCCCTTTCGCTTCGAGAAACTTTGGCTGACACACCTAGACTTCCAAGAAAACATCAAATCGTGGTGGGAAGAAGCAACCGTACCCATAGGGACCCCCATGTACAGATTTCAACAGAGGCTGAAGAATCTCAAACAACATCTAAAAGTTTGGAATAAAGCTACTTTCGACAAAATCTTTCAAGCCCAGGAGAACCTCCATCAACAAATTCAATGCCTCCAACAACAGATCCGACAGCAAAGCCTCACAGACTCACCAAAACACCAGGAAAAGAAACTAAACAACCAGTTAGCCGAAAGAAGAGTGCAAGAGGAAATCCTCTGGAGACAAAAATAGCGCATACAGTGGCTAAAAGAGGGGGAAAGAAACACCAAATTCTTCCACAGATCCATGGTCCAACAATGTCAAACAAATCGCATCACTCACCTAGTTTCAGACCAGGGAACGAAAATTCAACAACACTCTGACATTGAAAAGGAAATACTCTCCTACTATAAAAACCTCCTTTCTGAACCTCCTGTTGATCGATCTCATGCAATCAACACCATCCTTAGGAACATCCCCAAGGAGGTCACCAAGAAGCAAAACGAGGCGCTCATGAGACCAATAACTCAAGAAGAGGTTGATCAATCCATACGAGATACACCTATAGGCAAAGCGCCAGGACTAGACAAGTTCACCCCAGATTTCTTCCACCATTGCTGGGGCATCATCCATGAGGATGTTTGGGAAATAATCGAGGACTCAAGAAAATCAGGTCAAGTCCTCTAAGCTCTCAATGCCACCTTTCTCACACTTATTCCCAAAGAAAACCACACCACCTCCCTAGCGCACTTCTGACCCACTTCCCTTTGCAATGTCATCTACAAAATCCTCACAAAGATCATTGCCACCCGCCTCAAGCCCATTGTACCCTTCATCATTGCACCAAAATAATCTGGTTATGTGGAAGGCAGACAAATTCTGGACAGTATCATTTTGGCCCACGAAGTGATACACTCGCTCCACTCGACGAAGAATCCAGGTATGCTTCTAAAATTGGATCTTTCAAAAGCCTTCGATAAAATAAGCTGGAATTACTTAAGATCCACTCTTCTGGCCTTTGGTTTTGACCCCACATGGGTCTCCTAGATAGTCAACCTCACTTCTTCTGCTCTGTTTTCCATCCTGATCAACGACGTCCCCTCCAACCCCTTCTCGCCTACCAGAGGCATAAGACAAGGGGACCCACTCTCCCCCTTCCTCTTCATTATCCTGACAGAGGGACTCACTAGAACCATTAAGTCTGCCATTTCAGACCGCTCCCTTTCCGGCCTCACCCCCCATGGTATCTCGCCCCCTATTTCCCATAGCCAATTCGTTGATGACTCTCTCCTAATGGGGGTACCTATAGTGCGAGAAGCCTTCCGCATCAATTCCATCATCAACCTCTTCTGTGAAGCCTCAGGAATGGACGTGAACATTTCCAAATCACAGATCTTCTTTTTCAACATGCCTGTTGAGATCCAACACCATCTCACGCTCCTACTGGGCTTCACCCGCAACACTCTACCCTCCAATTATCTAGGAATCCCCCTCATAGATAATCCGTTAAAAAATCTGTCTTGGGAATCTCTACTCTCCAAATTTCGCAAAAAACTCTCACTATGGACTTTCCGCTCCCTCAATATGCCTGGACGCCTCATCCTTCTTAAGTCTGTCCTTCAAGCTTTTCCAGTCTATGCCTTCTCTACTCTAGCGGCTCTGAATTTCATCCTCACCACTTTAAGAAACATCCAAAGGCGCTTTCTATGGAAAGGCACCAAGGAAGACCGCAAAATAACCCTCGTAAGTTGGCAAAAAGTTTGCAAACCAAATAAAGAAGGGGGACTGGGCCTTAGAGACCCAACCATTCTCAATAAGGTCCTCAAAGCAAAAATTTGGTGGAGATGGTTAAAGCGGCCACAAGACCTTTGGGTACGCCCGTGGAGGAAAAAATACACCCCCACAACCCATGAAAAAGAACTCATAAGATGGAATGGATAACATCAGGGCTCACTCATCTGGGACATAGCTAGAAACAACATGGGTCTTATCGCAGAACACTATTTCTGGGAGATACAAAATGGTACCTCAGGCCTCTTCTGGGGTGACTCCTCGAAACAAATCCCCACCCTGCACAAAGACCCACAGTTGAGCGTATTCCTCTCCTATACCATAGAAGCAGGTCTCATCAAAGTAGAGGACTACTGGCACCCTGCAAGAAATCAGGACATTTGGCGCAGATGGAAAAACACCCATGAGGCCCTGAATATTCCCAGCGAAATCAACATCCAGCCTTTACTGGATCACTTGGATGCAAGGAAAATCCTAAACCAACATGGCAACGATATACTCAGATGGGGGCATACTTCCATAGGTACCTTCAACATTCAAGAGGCTTACAGGCTCAAAGCCGGGCATGGCTCCCTACTGAGAGAGGCAATTTGGAGCAAGATCTGGGAAAAAAACTCATGGCCAAAAATCAATACTTTTCTTTGGCTAACTGCACATAGTAGCATCCTCACTTGGGATAATTTAAGAAAAAGGGGATTTATCGAGCCTTCTTGGTGTCAACTTTGTGGCTTAGAGGAGGAAACACAAAATCATCTCCTAAATCTTTGCTCCTACAACTCAAATATCTGGGACTACAACGCCAACCTCATGCGCACCACAGACAGAAAGCGTACATGCATATGGGAAACCTTAGAAGCTTGGCGCACCTCGATCTTCCACTCCCCTATCCTCAACAAAATCTGGCAGCTTCTACCGGGCTTCATCCTCTGGCAAATCTAGAAAGAAAGAATTAGGAGAATTTTCAAATCCGAGACTAAATCCTGGCAGTTGGTTTGGGAAATTATTCACTCCAACATCAAAGAAACAATCGCCCTTCATCCCTAGAATGATCGGGACTGGAACTGCCCGACAAATGAATGCATCATATTCCATCATTGGCAACTACAACCACAGTCCCTACCCATCAACTTGGGCACCAAGACACATCGTGAGCCAAGTCCCATAATGTGGAAGGTGCCAGAAACAGGGAACCATAAAATGAATTTCAATGGGGCCTCCAAAGGGAATCTAGGCCCGGCTAGCTACGGAGCAGTCATTCACAACAACAAAGGGTAAATCCTCCACATTATAGTAGGAAATATTGGGCACAACACCAACAATGCAGCGAAAATATGGGGCCTCCTTAGAGGTCTACAAGCAGCCAAATATCAAGAGCTCTCCCCAATCATTGCTGAAGGAGATTCTCAAATTATCATACATCTCATTAGACGTCTCTTGAATGGAGCAGACCCGGAGAAAATCTCCCATAGATAGAGACTTATGAATGGGCTCCTAAGAATAAAATCCCTTTTACAGCCCAACTGGGTAATCTTTCCCTCCCACATCAGGAGAACAAAAAACCAAGTGGCCGACTTGTTGGCGAATTATGGAGTTGATCTGACGGAAGGGGACTTCTCTTGCACCTCAACCCTCACCAACTCCCACCCCTGGGTAATATCTTACAGAACCACTGCAAGAACCAAAGATCATCCCTTGTATGGGGTGATACCAGGGAGCATGTGTACACAAGCCACAGAGAGGCCAACCAGACAGCTAGTCATCCAGTTGGCGCCCATAGGTACCAACTCTCCCAGCACGTCCCATCCCCCTCCTGACACATCACCTCACAATTTAAGGTTCATCGCCGCCACCCTGTCGAGCCTTCACGCTGAGAGCCCGTCACATGAGTTGGAGGAGTTGCAGGGTGAGATTGCACATGGAGAAGCACACATCACCTCAGTGGTCACCTCCCTGTCCAGGACCAGGATCCCTTATCGCCGAACTCAGGGGAATTCTCAATCTAACAGCTCCCGATGCCATCCCTCTTCCTCACAGGATTCCTATGATATTGAAGCTCTGTGCATCCACGCTTGATGCAGGAGCATTTCTCACTCGTCAAGTGAGCCAACGCGGAAGCGGAGAACAACTGGACAACGCCAGCACAAATTTTAAAACACCTAGATATTTGTTGCACCAAACAAAAATGTGTGAAATTAATGAAGCGCACTTGTACATTGTAATGGACCTTGAGCGGATAAGCTCATGCTCTTAGGTAGATGAGGCATTTAAGATAGTTAAGGTAAAGTAGATAGAACATTTAATTCTAGATTTGATAGTTTAGAACTCGAGAGGGAAACGAGATATAGACACCCTATTTTGTACATTGTAACATTATTATTGAGCACATTCTGAAGAGAATAGTAGCAGAGAAGTGTTGAAGAACTTCCATGTACAGATATTGAATTAATGGAAAAGCTATGATTCAATTCCATGGTTGTGTTATTCTCTGTGTACTGTTGATGTTGTTCTCATGAATGCTTGTTTTCTTGCCATGCACTTGCTTTTATATGCTGTGTATGTGATTTCATGGTTAAAGTGAAGTCTGGGAGAATAAGGGGTTAGTTTCAATTGTTTATCTATCTTGAACCAGAGGATTCCTGCAAGGAATGCAGTTGAATTTGTCCGCAAGGAGTGCGTGACTGCAGGGTTCAAGTAGAGGGAAGTTTTGTTCTAATTTCCTCGAGATGCAAGTTGAGCACAAAGCCGTGCAAGGTGTGCACAGGCTGGACGAAGACTCATAATTGTGATTCTGAGCAAAGAGAGTAAAGACTGCTGCTGCAGGTTAGTGCGCAGAGTCAAAGAACTCCAACACTTAAGGTGTTTTGAAGATTCGCCGCAAGGGTGCGTACAAGGAGTTCTTCCTGAGGGATTTGAAGTCGCGAAGCTCAGGAGAGATAAGCCTTTGAATTCATTTAGGGACTGCACAGAGAGGTTATGCAAGAAGTGTTCGAGCAAGTGTTGGAAACTTGCGTGTAGTTGGACATGCTTCGTGGAATAAACACTTGTTTCAAGTTGTAACTTGAACGGACTATCAGAATTCTCCAAGGAGAATTCACAAGAATCTGAGGCATAGGATCTTGCAGAGGTTCAAGGAAGCCATCGTGCAAGTGAGGAGAAAGTTCGAAGCTCAGGAGGGTAGGAGCGTCGATCGGGATCAACGAGGAGTATAGCTCGACTCGTGAATCGACATATCGGGAGTTCGCGAGAAAGGGGTGGAAGGTTTGGCTACGGAAGTTGTGAAAGGGCGAGAAATGACATTCTGATGATCACGTGGACAGTGTGGGCCATAGAGAGGTGATGTGATAGGTGACGCGGGATATCGACGTCTCGACATCGGGAATCAAGGCAGGAATGACTTGGTCGCGCAAGTAGCGAGGTTCCGAGGAAGCGAGATCGCGGGTTGTCGGCATCTCGGCACATCGGATCTCAGGAGTTTGAGCTCCGAGTATTTAGTGCCCCGATCGGCGAAAGGTGATAGAGCGAAGTCCCGATAGCGGAGGAAGAAAGTCAGTGTTGACTGACACATCTCGGGTTTCGGGGATCCGGGAAGGTAACGCATAACGGTTGAACTCGCGAGTAGCGAAGTTCCGATCCTCCGAAGAAAGAAACGAGGGTCGCGCAAGATAGAATCTTGTTGACGAGCGAAACAGTCCATCCGTCAACTGGAAGAGTGGAACCGGTCCGGGGTTGTCTAAATAACCCAAGCCGTTTGGTATGGACCACCCTGACGAGTTTAACGGCTCCGTTGGCCGCTCTGAGGTCTCGTAAGGAAAC
>ML799829.1:168153-180954 GCA_009831015.1 Picea engelmannii | reverse complement strand
TGCACCAGTTGTGGTATCAGAGCTTGGAAATTCTTTGTTTTCTGTAGCCGAGAAGAGAAGACATCATGCCGCCAAGGAGAGAAAGACAGTCGCCAGATCCCGAAGACAGGGAGGTGAGGAGAAGAGGTAGGCCAGCAGGAAATCCAGAAATGGAGCGACAGATGAGAGATCTCCGAGAAAGGCTTGAGGAGATGGAGACAGTGCAGAGACGCGGAGTTGGTGTAGGGGATCTTAGTGATTCTGAGGTTGAAGAGGAAGTTGGACGTGAAGAAGAGGTCACAGCAGAGGATGCATCAACTGAGCGATTGATTAAAGCTATCGCCAGGATGAGTTCCAAGACCAAAATGGATATTCCAGCTTATGAAGGAAGCCTGGATGCAGAAGAGATGCTAGATTGGATTAGGGCTCTTGACACCTACTTCGATTATGAGGACATCGAAGAGGACAAGAAAGTCAAGCATGCTGTAACGCGCCTGAAAGGACATGCAGCATTGTGGTGGGACGAACTACAAGCTGACAGACACTGCAAAGGGAAGCAGAAGATCAAAAGCTGGGATCAAATGATCGCGAAGATGAAGGCGAAGTTCATCCCGAGAGATTATCAAATCACTCTGTTCAGACGAATGCAGAACCTGAGACAGAAGTTGATGATGGTGAAGGAATATAATGAAGAGTTCTATCGACTGAACATCAGAGCAGGTCATCGGGAGAGCGATGATGAGAAGGTTGCCAGATATCTGAATGGTCTGAGGTATGATATTCAGGATGAGTTAAGCATGCTAACCATCCGAACGGTGGAAGATGCTTACCAATTGTCTCTGAAAGCCGAGGAGAAGCTGAGCCGTAAGCAAGGTCAGCGAGGGCGAGGCAGAAGTTAGCCCAGAGGCAAGGCAGTTGCCCAGGAGAAAATTCAGTAGCCCAAGGAGGAATGGAGAAAACCTCAGGGTAAGGTTGAGAGAGGCGGAACCTCACAGAGGCAACCATATGTTGAGTAGAGAGGACAACAAAATGATCAACGAGGAGATTATGCTGATGCAAATACTCTTCCTCGTACTAGAGGTCGAGGCAGAGGAAGAGGAGGAGTCATCACATGTTTTACATGTGGGAAGAATGGGCACAAGTCATTCGAGTGTCCAGAGAAAAAGAAGGACATTGGAGAAGCTCACATCACAGAAACGTAGAGGCGAGATGTTGAGGACGAAGATGCAGACAACGGAAGGTCACTTGGGATGCATAAAGTCCTTTTGAAACCCAAGAAGGAGGTGGAGGACACAACTCAGATAAGCAGACTGTTCAGAACCGCATGCACAAGCAAGGACAGAAAGTGCAAGGTCATTGTGGACAGCGGGAGCACAAACAATCTCGTTTCAACCGAGATGGTGGAAAAGTTAGAGCTGGAGACAACCGATCACCCAAGTCCGTACAAAGTTTCATGGCTATAGAAGGGACATCAGGTGAGTGTCACTAAACAATGTTTAGTTGAATTCAAGATAGGTGGGTATAATGATAAAATTCTGTGTGATGTTATTCCCATGGATGTATGTCATCTATTGCTGGGTAGACCATGGCAGTATGACATAAATGTTGTTCATGATGGAAGGATGAACACATACACTTTAGAGAAGGATGAAAGAACACACAGATTGCTTCCGATAAAGGATAAAGAAGTGAAGCTGGAAGTAAGCAACACGATACTTCTTATGAGTGGGAAGGAGCTGCTTACAGAGATGGAAAAGAAGGAAGATCCACAATTCTTTGTGGTCAGGAAAACGAGAATTGTCCTGACTAGCACAAGAGTGGATGACCTACCAGATGAGGTTCAGGAACTGTTGGGAGAGTACGATGACATCATCATGGACGAACTACCTTGTTCGTTGCCACCGATGAGGAGTGTGAGTCATCACATCGATCTCATACCCGGAGCCAGTTTGCCGAACAAAGTTGTGTACAGATTGACGCCACAAGAGAATGAGGAGGTCAGGAGGCAGGTACAGGAGCTGCTGGACAAAGGACTAGTAAGGGAAATCCTGAGTCCATGTGCTGTTCCGACAGTGCTTAGTCCGAAGAAGGATGGAGGCTGGAGAATGTGCACCGATTCAAGGGCGATAAAAAAAATCACCATCAGGTACAGATTTCCACTACCGAGAATGGATGATCTGATGGATTGCCTGAGTGGGGCAAATTATTTTTCAAAGATTGATCTAAAGAGTGGATATCATCAGATTCACATGAGAGAAGGTGATGAATGGAAGACAACATTCAAGACAAATGAAGGTTTGTACGAATGGCTGGTCATGCCATTTGGTTTGACAAACGCACCGAGCACATTCATGAGGCTGATGAATGAAGTCCTAAAGGAATTCATCGGGAAGTTTGTAGTCGTATATCTGGATGATATACTGATCTATAGTAAGACGAAGGATGAGTATTTGAAGCATTTGGCCATTGTGATGAAAAAGTTGCAGCAGGAAAAGATGTTGATCAATATGAAGAAATCCTCATTTATGAAGACAGGGCTCATTTATTTGGGTTTTGTTATTTCGGCTAATGAGTTGAAGATGGATCCAGAGAAGGTGGAAGTGATCATGAATTGGCCGTCACCGAGAAATATTTTCGAGGTGAGAAGTTTCCATGGTTTGGCTAGTTTCTACCGAAAGTTCATTAGGAATTTCAGTGGAATTAGCGCAGCGATGATGGACATGGTGAAGAAGCAGCATAAGACTTTTTACTGGACAGAAGAGGCAGAAAAGAGATTCAATCTGTTGAAGCGGAAGATAACAAAACGACTAGTGTTGGTGTTGCCGGACTTCAAGAAGACCTTCCAAGTGAAGTGTGACGCAAGCAGATATGCCATAGGAGTGGTCTTGAGTCAGGAGGACAGGCCAGTTGCATATTTCAGTGAGAAACTGGATGATGCAAAATTGAAATACTCCACGTATGATAAGGAATTTTATGCCATCATACATGCATTAAAGAAGTGGAGGCATTACTTGATCCCAAAGGAGTTTGTATTGTACAATGATAATTATGCATTGCAGTTTGTAAGTCAACATGAGAAGTTGAATCAGAAGCATGCAAAATGGGTAGAGTACATGCAGAATTTTACGTTTGTGATTAAGCACATTTCAGGGACTACTAACAAAGTGGCTGATGCGTTGAGCAGGAAATGTTTTTTGCTGCAGGAGTTCCGAGTCAAGACCTTAGGTTTTGAAAATCTCAGGGATATGTACGCAGGGGATGCAGACTTTGGCGAAGCATATGAAGCAGCTGAGAATCCAGTTCTCAGAGACCGAAGCCCATGGATAGATTACATGATCCAGGAGGGATTGCTGTTCAGAGGAAATCAACTGTGTATTCCAAATTTCTCAATGAGGGAGAATTTTCTAAAGGAAAAGCATAGCAGAGGCTTAGCAGGGCACTTTGGTCACGACAAAACATTCACCAAGCTGAGCGAATCATATTTTTTGCCAAGCATGCGAGCATATGTCAAGAAGTTTGTTGACAGGTGTCGAATATGTCAACATTCGAAGGGTCGGAAGTAGAATGCAGGTCTTTATCAGCCATTACCCATACCCGAGAGGCCATGGGAGGCGATCAACATGGATTTTGTATTGGGTTTGCCGAGGATGCAAAGGGGAGTTGATTCCATCTTTGTGGTGGTGGACAGGTTTTCAAAGATGGCACATTTCATCCCGTGTCAGAAGACCAGCGATGCGACCCACATCGCAAACTTGTTTTTCAAAGAGGTTGTTAGACTTCATGGATTGTCGAGAAGCATAGTCTCGGACAGGGATACCAAATTCATAGGTCATTTTTGGAGGACGCTATGGAAGAAGCTGGGAACTAACTTGGATTTTAGTTCAACATACCATCCGCAGACGGATGGGCAGAACGAGGTGGTCAATAGGAGTCTTGGAGATTTACTGAGGAGTTTGGTGACGGAGCACCATACCAGTTGGGACAATGTGTTGCCACAAGCAGAGTTTGCCTACAATGATTCTGTGAATCGGAGCACAGGCAAAAGTCCATTTCAGATTGTGTATGGGACGCAACCGAGGGGAGTTTCTGAACTCAGGGAGTTAGAGCAGACTGCAACTAGCAGCGCTAGTGCAGAAGAGTTCGCTGAGTCAATGAAGGAACTTCACGGTAAGATGAAGCAGCGATTAATGGATTCAAATTAGGAGTACAAACGCAGAGCCGATCGGCAGAAGAGACAACTTCACTTTGAAGTTGGTGATCTTGTTCTAGCACACTTGAGGAAAGAAAGGTTCCCGAGGGGAACATACAATAAACTCAAGATGAAGAAAATCGGGCCATGCAGAGTCCTGAAGAAATTCAGAGAGAATGCATATGAGATTGAGTTGCCGGATGGCATCGGGATATCTTCGATATTTAATGTTTCAGATTTATACCCATACAGGGCTAGAGAAGCAGAGGCTGGAACTAAGCATCCAGAAGTCTAGTGGCGGAAGCAGATGCCGATTGTAGAAAATCCACAGATGGAGTGCATACTAGACAAACGAGTGGGTAGGAAGACCAGGCGAAAGCAGTATTTCGAGTATATGGTCAAATGGAAGAATCACCCAGTCGAAGATGCTAGCTGGGAAAATGAAGCAGTGATACAGAAGCATGGGAAAACCGTGCAGGAGCTCATGGACATGAGCCCATGAAAGTTTTCAAGCCGAGGAGTATGATGTAGGAGCATCGCTCACTCGTCAAGCGAGCCAATGCGGAAGCGGAGAACAGCTGGACAGCGCCAACACAAATTTTGAAACATCTAGATATTTGTTGTGCCAAACATAAATGTGTGAAATTAATGAAGCGCACTTGTACATTGTAATGGACCTTGAGCGGATAAGCTCATGCTCTTAGGTAGATGAGGCATTTAAGATAGTTAAGGTAAAGTAGATAGAACATTTAATTCTAGATTTGATAGTTTAGAACTCGAGAGGGAAACGGGATATAGACACCCTCCTTTGTACATTGTAACATTATTATTGAGCACATTCTGAAGAGAATAGTAGCAGAGAAGTGTTGAAGAACTTCCATGTACATATATTGAATTAATGGAAAAGCTCTGATTCAATTCCATGGTTGTGTTATTCTCTGTGTACTGTTGATGTTGTGCTCATGAATGCTTGTTTTCTTGCCATGCACTTGCTTTTATATGCTGTGTATGTGATTTCATGGTTAAAGTGAAGTCTGGGAGAATAAGGAGTTAGTTTCAATTGTTTCTCTATCTTGAACCAGAGGATTCCTGCAAGGAGTGCAGTTGAATTTGTCCACAAGGAGTGCGTGACTGCAGGGTTCAAGTAGAGGGAACTTTTGTTCTAAGTTCCTCGAGATGCAAGTTGAGCACAAAGCTGTGCAAGGTGTGCGCAGGCTGGACGAAGACTCAGAATTGCGATTCTGAGCAAAGAGAGTCAAGACTGCTGCTGCAGGTTAGTGCGCAGAGTCAAAGAACTCCAACACTTAGGGTGTTTTGAAGATTCGCCGCAAGGGTGCGTACAAGGAGTTCTTCCTGAGGGATTTGAAGTCGCGAAGCTCAGGAGAGATAAGCCTTTGAATTCATTTAGGGACTGCACAAAGAGGTTGTGCTGGAAGTGTTCGAGCAAGTGTTGGATACTTGCGTGCAGTTGGACAGGCTTCGTGGAATAAGCGCTTGTTTCAAGTTGTAACTTGAACGGACCGTCGGAATTCTCCAAGGAGAATTCGCAAGAATCCGAGGCATAGGATATTGCATAGGTTCAAGGAAGCCATCGTGCAAGTGAGGAGAAAGTTCAAAGCTCAGGAGGGTAGGAGCGTCGATCGGGATCAACGAGGAGTATAGCTCGACTCGTGAATCGACATATCGAGAGTTCGTGAGAAAGGGGCGGAAGGTTTGGCTACAGAAGTTGTGAAAGGGCGAGAAGTGACATTCCGATGATCGCATGGACAGTGTGGGCCACAGAGAGGTGATGTGACAGGTGACGCGGGATATCGATGTCTCGACATCGGGAATCGAGGCAGGAATGACTTGGTCGCGCAAGTAGCGAGGTTCCGGGGAAGAGAGATCACGGGTTGTCGGCATCTCGGCACATCAGATCTCGGGAGTTTGAGCTCCGAGTATTTAGTGCCCCGATCGGTGAAAGGCGATAGAGCGAAGTCCCGATAGCGGAGGAAGAAAGTCAGCATTGACTGACACATCTCGGGTTTCAGGGATCCGGGAAGGTAACGCATAACGGTTGAACTCGCGAGTAGCGAAGTTTCGATCCTCCGAAGAAAGAAACGAGGGTCGCGCAAGATAGAATATGTGGGTGAAGACTTCCGATAGGGAAGTAAAAGAACCGTTGAGTTCTTCGGGCCAAAGGGAAGAGAAGGTCCTGGTGATCGCGGATGTGTGCATCGACGCCCCGATCTGCACCAACCCTCCCAGCAACGACACCCTTTATGCCACGTCTGAGAGGTACGTCTAGAAGAGGCACAGCCTAGTACGTAGCCAGGGGCAGGAAAATGCCAAATTCGGCCCACCTCTCGGACACAAAAATTCCTTACGCTGATATCCCTCTAGATTTTGACGTTCTCCCTATCTTGCCATCTATTACTGTTCCTTCTCCCATAGAGCCGCAACTTGAAGCCACTCAAGAACTTTTGCCTCTCTCAAATGATTATGGCTGCCGAGTTGAATGGTTCGATGCCTTCGGGAACTCCCTGGGCTATGCACCACCCCCACCCTCTCCTTCTCCACCATGACGACCGCCTCCCGCCTTCACCCTATCATGCCACCTTTCTGAAGCCACCTCCGCCCCTTCTCTTCCTCCTCCTTTCCACAACCATGCTAACCAGGAAGAGATTACCACGACTTTGCGTGATTTGGACAAAGGCCAACAGGACATCAAAATAGCCCTCAGGGACTTGCAGACGAAGGACGAAGATCAAAGGAGCAGGGTGGACAATCTGCTACTCTTTCTCCAAGATCTCATGCAAGCGAGCACTGAACGAGACAAGGGCAAGCTGAAGAATACCCAAGCCTTTGCAGACCCAACCTATGGTCCAGGTCTCTGAAAAGTTCTCTTTTTTTCTAGTCTTTTACTCCATGTTTTCTTAGTTCGATATGAAAATGTATAGACAGTCAGCTCTGCTTAGCTTAGCACTCAGACAGCTCAGAGCCCTGTGTGGCATAGTAGATTTTCTTAGTACGATCAGTTTTGTTTATTTTTGGACAAATATCATCATATTTTGGACAAGTGTCACTAAATTTTTGAACCAGGGCCAACAATGGTTTCCCAGCTGGGCACTGTTGACACCTGGAGCAGTCAGATTGTAAACTTTGAGAAGGCTATAATATACTTACTAACTTACAAAAAAAAAATATTGATAATTTTAAAAATTAAGAGAGTGTCATTAATCAAGTGAAGATTTTAAATCACGAATACATGATGGTTAAATAAATAAAAAATGAATATTTATCTGTCAAATTAATCACCAATATATGATGGATAAATAAGTAAAAACGGGTCCAATATATGAGGGCTAAATAAGTAAAAAAAAGTATTTACCAGTCAAATTTAACCACTAGTCTCTGGTTAGGTATAATCAAAGAGTCTCTTTCACCACGCAGTGGACATCGTCATTCATGCTTGCCAGATCAATGTCATTCACTTTGCAATTGATGCCAACGTGCACACTGTCAGTGATTGCATGCATGCATTGATGCCGGCATGTACAGTCTCATTGACTCATTGAATCGTTCGATATCATTCCTAATTGCATGCAATAATTCAAAGGCATTAAAACTTAGTACACATTTTCCGAAAAACATTACATTCACATAATTACTATTAGCATACCTGAAGTGGGGAAAGGGAATGCCGAAAATAACTAAGTAATATATTATTTTAAGATTATCATATTTAGCTAGAGGATAGACGATGAAACAAAGATAATATAGAGAAGTGAATGACTTAATAAATTTGTCCAAATATATATAAAAAATATAAGAGGTTACATGTGTACATTTTTAAATTCTAGATATCACATAAAACTATTTGTTACCCATATATTGAATCATAATTTGATATGCAAATAAAATAAAATAGAAGGTAACTTTTATTATCATCATTAATTACTAGTAAATACAAAACCATGTGATTGATATTAGTTAGAACTAATTTTACATTAATTGTTCATAAGATAAATTATATATATCTTCTCAAAATAGGAAAGACCTACACATTCCTTGCGTTATCCTCTAATTACATTGACAAACACTATACTAGTGCATAAACTTATTGGCATATGATAAAAACAACAATGATATTTGCAATTATATCATCTCATTAAACATTGCATGTATATAGTTATGTTCAAAACATAGAAGAAGATACAAATTTGCGACCTCCGCTATGGCATAAGAGAATCGTCGGGGTAGAGTAGTGGCGGAGGATGAAAATTTTAACATAGGTAGTATCTTCTTTTTTGGATGAGACATAGGCAATATCTTTCATTTTTGCATAGAATTCATAGGAAAATATTTGTGCAATGTGCATTCTTTCTATAGTTGTGGTGCATGACATTGCAGTGAAGGTGTGTCACTTCATTGCCCACTGCTAACAATCTATCATAACTAATAACATGTCCCCTTTCCAACAATCCCTTAAGAAATTTGCAATAGAGCCGAAGACTACTAACATTTTGTTTTTCCATGCAAAGAGGGAGAGGCACCAGAGGCTTCAAGAGAAGCAAATGAAATCTAGGCTACCAAACCAGGGAACAACCTACATGAGAACCAATGAAATAGATTATTTGTAAAATGTGCTAATGCATTGAATTAACAAATTAATCCCCATTCCCATGATTAAAGATCTCTAATAAGCTTTCTTTCCTAAGTATTATGATATTAGTTAATTTCCCCCTTGAAATTCATGGTCCTTGGATAGATTATTAAAATTGAAAATCATGGTTCATAGATAGTTGATTGAAGTTGAAATGTTTTACTAACATTCATATGACTATTGAATTTGGAATTTTTTATTAACATTTGTTGGAGGGAAAATTCTATGATTGATTGGAATAATAAATTTATATATGAACAAATAAATTTTCTTTTAGACAACATTTATATTGTATTTTAAATTTCTTTAAAATATTTAATATAATTATTAATGATTTAGTTTCGAAGACTAGCTCAAGAGGTCATGAGCTATATGTGACATCTCTCCTTCAAAATTGGAGAGATCATGGGTTCCATTTTCTTGAAGGGATCAAACTATGTAATAAATATCAATGGTTTACCCCATCTACTAAAAGGATTTTCTATTTCAATAATTTAGCAATAAATTATTGGTAGATATGACCAAATCAACTCGGTACACTCTTGATCAAGTTTGACTATGTCACTAGGAACAACAAAGGTTCAAACTCAATATAAGTATCTCGACATAATAAGTGTGCTTCAACTAAACAAAGGAAAATGCATAATCACCAAAGTTGATCATGAATATCAATTACATTTTAGTACTAAAGAGACCACCTTATAATGTACCTTGACAGATGAAAATACTTGATATAAGTAAAAGAAAGACCCATAACAACAAAAAATATTATTGATCATGCTTCACATTTAATATGAGATTTCTAAATACATTTTTTTTATATATGATGTATAATTCATATAACATTTATATTTATATTCAAATGATAAATTATCAATTTAAGACTTATTTCTAGTATAACTTCAATTTTATAATGATGATGATTATTATTGAGATCAATTTTGTTTCATTAAACCTTAAAAAATGATAAAGAATTATTTGATTTTCTTTAAAAAATTATATTTAACTTTTAAAAAATATAACTTCAATTTTATAAAGATGATGATTGTTATTGAGATAAATTTTGTTTGATTAAACCTTAAAAAATGATAAAGAATTATTTGATTTTCTTTAAAAAATTATATTTAACCTTTAAAAAATGCAAAATAGTTCATTGATTTAAAAAAAATAAAATATTGCTATACTTGAAAATATTGGAATCAACTTCCATACATTTTCATGATTTTGATATCTCAATTTAAAAAAAATTTGTATCATTATAAATAGTTTAAAATTATAGTTATAAAGGACATCAAAAATCAAAATCAAAATTTTGATGAAAACGTTTCAATTCATTTAACCAATTAGTCAAAGTTTCATGATAATATGAAATGATGACATTTTGATATCTAAAAAACCTAAAAAAAAACATTAAAATCATGTTGCATAAGATACATTTATTATTAATAGAAATTCAACTTACCAGATTGTATGTGGAGTTGTGGTCATACACGATACTTAGGAATTGTAGTTATATATAGCGGAATTTGCATGTGAGATCTTGGAGTTATAATAGTATATGTGTTGCCCAAACTCCCGAAACCTTGAATTCATTGTACCAACTAACAATGAATATGGTTCCTTAACCAAAACACCTTTAAGTTCATATCTAATATAAATATTTGTTACCATTTCTATATTGTTTGTTGATCTAAAATTTCTTTAGTTTGAGATTGAACTTTTGAGTCCAACTTGAATTCTTTTGCTCCAGACCTAAGCCAATAGTTAAGCCCAGTTAATAATTTTTAAAAACTAGGTATATATAGTTTCATCTTGATGCATCCATCTTGCATCACTTATATAATATTCTCATCTTCCTCAAATCCTATAAAATTTCATAGCATTCATTCAACTTTGTATTCAATTAGCTTTTAGGTGGTGAAGTTTTATTGCTATTCTGGAAAACAACACGATCTATTTGCATGTAATTGATCTTGATTTCGACACCCATGAGTTCATTTTTATAAATTCTTACCAATTGTCGTTCTAAATGTTGTGACTTATAGGTCATTTTCAGGGCCTTGACATTTGTTAAATTTTACTGAATCAAATTTTCTACTGTTATGCAATTAGATTTGTTATGTTGAGTTCACTTTTGTTGAATCTTATTTAATTCAAAGGTTTTTTCCTCTCTACTAATACAAGTATACATTGATACACGATTTTGCAAAAGCTATGGAAAAAGGGAACACATTTATTATTTGTGATTAGTGCCAATGATAAGCAATTGCCAAATTTTGAAAAAGTAGTAGAATTATGGTAGATTTCTTTCCAAATACAGTATTCCATTTATTTTCTTCTTGTAATATGAATCGGAAAAATGTGTTTGCCATCATCTATATTTGTTCAAATAGTAATCGATACTATAAGCTTTGTTCAAAAAAAAATTCCATTAAATTTCCTCTTTATTTAGATGGAAGTTATGAAATGCATTCATATTGGAAAGTAAAGTGGCCTTGTTTTAATTCATTTACAATTGATTTATAATGAAATGAACTTGTTTGTAAAATTTGACCAATTATTTACTTGTGTAGGTAGAAACAAAATTTTAAAATTAACTTAAAGTTTGGAGATTTTATATTTATATATTGTGGCATGCATTTATGTAACAATATCTCCCTTTACTTTGTGCAATTAGGCTAAATTCATTTTATTCTCAAATTTATCATATGTTAAAAAAGAACATAAATATTGGTTACCATTGCTACAATGTTAATTTGTTGATCTAAATTTTCTGTCTTGAGATTAAACTTCTTAGTCCTCCATGAATCATTTTGCTCAAAACCTAAGCCAATCGTTAAGTCCACTTGACAATTTTTAAAAATTGAGTCTAAATAGTTTCATCTTAATACATCTTGCAACACTTTATATACGTTCTCATCTTCCTCGAATCCTACAAAATTTCATAGCATTATCTCTATATTCAACCGACTTTCAAGTATTGGTGAAGTTTTATTGCCATTCTGAAAAACAAAACAACATCTGCTATTTGCAAGGAATTGATCTTGATTTCGAAATCCATGAATTCCTTTTTATAACTTCTTACCAACTGTCTAATTAAACGTGGTGGCTCAGGATAAGAGAGCCACCAAGTTTACCGTGGTGGCTCAGAGCAAATATCCCATCGTTATCGTTGATGTGCCACCCTCCACCAAATTTTGAGATTTGTGTCAAGAAAAGAGTGTACAGAGCTCAATTTTTTACGGTTCGAATCCATGGAATTCCCCCCATGGTATTCGCCCCATGGTCTATGTGTGGAGAGCTTCGAGAATCCGACGGACACGTGGCTTTTGAGAATGAAGATCCATTACATGTCAAACTTTATCTATTGGACGAACGACAGTACTCAAAACATTCTCGACAGATGGCGAAAGTTTCTATATTTAAATTACTAACATTTTCATTTAATGTTGTTCAACCCAAACATCTAATGCATTAAATGCTCTGTTGCAAAATATATTTCATATATAAAGCATTAAATACTTTGTATATTGAATGTATTAAATATTCTAATGCAGAATATATTTCATATACAAAGCATTAAATAACCTGTTGCAAAATATATAAAACATTAAATGTTCTTATCATCTTTCTTATTTTGACTACCTTAAAATTGATTGATCCAATCCAAGTGATAATGTTGATGATGAATATCTTTGTTTGTTTAACAATGCCTTAGTCTAAAGGTTTCAAGTTTTGGCTTTTTCAAAAGATATTATTAGTTCATTTTTACCCAAATTCTAGAAGAGATTGTTGGATCTGCAAATTTGAATAGTTAAATTTATATAATAAAAGTGTCCCATTGTTTTTTCAGCATACCAAATCCATTTACCCACTCAAAAATCCAATTTAAACAACAAAAAAATTGTAATTTCGCTCAAATTTATATAACATAAAATGAATCCTCATATAAAATGCTCCTCTACTTAACAAGTAATTTAATTTAATT
>ML799829.1:134173-145219 GCA_009831015.1 Picea engelmannii | reverse complement strand
ATATATATATATATATATATATATATATATATATATATATATATATATATATATATATATATATATATATATATATATATATATATATATATTCCAAGGAAACCCTCATGGAAAACTCTCCGAGTACTTCCCCATGATCCATGGATGGTAAACTATCTGCCCTGATTAGGGGCCTAACCCGATGGGAACTATTGATGGCCAAAAATGACTATAATCAACATTGGGGAGATCACCCGGTAAGGGTCCCAATTAAACCCTTATCCATTTGGGATGGTGATTCCGACTGGTTCAACGGGTCTCCAGTTACCCTTGTTCTAAGATTAACCTACGGTTAATCTAAGCTAAGTTATTCTATGTATGTACAATTGTCTATGTACAAGATCTTCTATCTACTGATGTATATTGATACTTGTTGTTATTAGCAGACATAAAGAAGGATTACCTTCTTTTAGCTACTTGGAGACGAAAATCCTTTACATTGGCTGAAATAAGGGCTCAACTAAGCCACATTTGGGTTTTTCTCCTACGAAAGGAGACTTTATGGATTAAATGCAAATGCAGTTTTAATCTAGGATGCAAGCGACATAAATAAAATCTATTCTATCCTATCTTGATTAGGACAAGATGCATATCTCATTCGAATCAAGAGAAAAGTGTTAAAAGGGGAAATGAATGATATTGAATTCAAAGTAAGGATTCACTTGCAAATCATAGAAAAAGTTCATATGATTTGCAAGTTATTCACACAAATATGCAATGTAATGACTTAAATAAATAATTATTCAAATCAATCAAAACATATATTTAAACTAAATAAAATAGATTCAATATAAAATCTACTATCATATTGAAGAAATAGTTCTTTCAATGCAACAATAATTAAAACAAAACAAGATTATAATTAAATGATAATTAGTTATCATTAACTATACAATCAAATTTCCATGAATCTATAATCGATTTCTGATTAAAATCTATTCCTCTTTGTAAAGATAGTTTTAAGAAATTAAAGATCCAAATAAAAAATGAATTAACAAGAATAAGTAACAACAAATTTGCAAATCATACAATAGTGCAAGTGAATGAAAATTTGTTATTAACTTCAAATAAATCTGTTCTTACACAGTCCTCTAGAATTCCACAGAAAGAGAATCCCTCTAATACAACAGTGTAATCAAATGCTTCTTTCCCTGCATAATTACTTCCCCCAGTTTTATATCTGGAACCCCTTAACACTCATGAATAAACATAGTTTTATACATTCATTTTCCTACAAGTTGAATCCCCCTTGAGTCAACCAAAACTTGCTCCTCAATCAACTACAAAATTCAGAACAAAATCAACTACATAATTTGCAAAATGCTAATTCTGGACAAAACATGCCAAAACAAAACATCATATCTCCCAAATGGTTACATATATTAAAAAATACTCTTAGGATAATTTAAATGGGCATGTTTCTGAGGTGGGTTTTCAAACCTTTGAATAGATTCATCACTGATCACCCGAAAATCCACCTGCAAAAATGCTTCCTATGAACTAACATAACAACAAATCTGGTCTTCCTCCTTCCTGATAATATTTCTCCCAAACGGTTGAGTTTCTGGGTGAATCCTTTTAGGATAAGGTAACTGACCCTGTTTCTGAAGTTTTTTTTCAATTGTTTCTCCAAATTCCTATTGGTTTTCTCAGAATCTAAGTTTGAAGTTAGCCTCTTGAAACTGATTCGAAATGTAGTCCGAGTCACTCAGGTCACGATCTCTCCAAATCTCTTCATGTTATGAGAAAATACTCTAGATTTTAAGTGAATAGACCCATTTTGGAAGTGGGTTTCAATAATTTCCTCAAATTACTCACCATTTTGATAAGATTGAATCTGAAAGTTCGCCTCCTGAAAATTTACAACACATAAATTCTAAAAACATCCCTTTTGAATCCGATAAGATTTCTCTCAATCTGTTCATTTTCTGAGGAAACGACCCAAGGGGAAGGTAAACCACCCAATTTGGGAAGTGGGTTTTCAGCCGTTTGAAGCGATTCCTCACCGTTTTCCTAGAAAAGAAGTCGAAAGATCGTCTCTTGAAAATGATACGAATTTTCCAATAGATGTTGCCCAATCATTACACCTTGAATAATTTTAATTAGATGAACTATTTTGGAGACTATAGTTGAACTTCAGATCTGTAATAGACACCAATAACAAAAAAAAATCAAATTCATAACAAAAAACTATTAAAAGATAAACTACAAGATATCCAAATAAAATCAAATTTAATTGATATCACATATTCTAAATAAATCAAAACTACATAACTTAACTATACATTATGTTTTGAAATTGAGGATATTATGCAAATTTGAGGAAATTAACTCTAAAATAATTAATAATCACTCAATTGTTGGCAAATTTAAATCAACCAATTAAACCACATTTTAGAATCACATGTTAATTATTGAATGATAAAAATATTCCTCGTAATCTCGTTTTAGAACAAAATGAATGTGAGGAATTCATATTAAAAATATTTCCAATAATTAACCAAGTTGTTGTGATTTAATAATGTCCAATGAAAACCAAACCAATCACCTAAATAATAAAATATTTACATGACTATATAAGAAAATCAAACAAAACCAACCATATCAATGGAAAGATATTGAAGAGAAAAAGATGATGAGAATGTCAAAAGAACAAATAAGACATAAAAGACACTAAAAATATAAAACCAAGAACAAATCAAGGTGACATTACCAAAATTAATAAGGGGGCCCCTTTACTTTCTTGAAAAATAGAGGGGGGTTGTTGTTTTCCACAACAAGAACATAGAGCACTGTTTAGGGGCCTAACTAGGTGGGGACATAGACTGAGGCCCAACAATAATGAAGACATACATACATACATACATACATACATGGGTAGCCTATACCCAAATTAGATCTCAATTTCAAAATATTTTCCACACTACCAACCTTATTAACCTTTTAAATCGACAAAACTATGGTGATCTTGGAAAGCTCCTCTTAATGCTTTTCGAGCACAGAAACAAAATTCTAAAGAGTTGCAAGTAATCCGTTACCTTCTTAAGGTATGATAGACTAATTCGGTCTCAATGGACATTAATCATCATCATCATCATCATCATCATCATATATATATATATATATATATATATATATATTACCTTCTTAAGGTCTGATAGACCAATTTGATCTCAATGGACACATTAATCATCATCATCATCACGCACGCGCACACACACACACACACATTATGAAATGCTCTTGTAGCAACTATAGAATGCAACATCATTTTCCCCCAAATAAAGAATTAGCAGGAGGCAAGTCTATGGTTTGTGGTTTGCGGTCTGTGGGAGGTAAGAGGTGAGTCTATGGTTTGTGGGAGGCGAGAGGTGAGTTTATGGTTTGTCGTAGGCGAGTTTGTTGTATGTGGTCTAGGGTTTTGATAGGCACATCTAGGGTGTCCTTGCAGTGCGATTTGAATTTTTTTAGGAATAAGAGATCTTGGTGTGACTGCATGTCACCTTCTTAAAGAGACATTCTACACATAAGAATCATGATATGGTTGGATGAAAAATGAAGTTGCTATATAATTATTACTCTAGTGGTGCACATACATATTGTGGGAGTGTGGCATTGGTGGATTGATTGAACTAAAGCATTGAGATATGATTACACTAATTGATCGATTAGAGGAGTGGCATGTTTGTTAGTCTGAAGAAAATGAGAAGGCATATTGTTGGTTTACGTACAATGTGCTCTGGGCTTGTCTTTCAGTGTTGAAGGGTGTCTTATGTGAGCACATGCCTTGACTAATGATCTCGACCTATAGTCAGAATATTGAATAAACACAATAAGTGTATCGACCAATTGTGGGTCGAATCCTATACATGTTTGGATTTGTATATTTTATTACCTTGACATTGCTTCTATGTAGTTGTATCCAAGATGGAAAAGATACATTGGTCATGTTGTGTATATATATCAATTGATATTGAGGATTTTGCACATTAGATGCAATAGATTCATAATCATTCTGGAATATGAATAGGAATGAAGAGGAGATGAATTATTTGGATGATGTGATGAGGGAGGATGAGATATTTGCTGACATTCTAAAGAATGGTTCTAGCTGTGGAGTAGTTAAGATAGATCACAACCCAAAACCCTCACTCGGAGATGAACTCAACCTACGATAGGGCTTGTTGGAGGGACCACTCAAGAACCAAAAAAATGTTTGGGGAATTGATCCAAAGATCAACAATTATTTTCTATCAGGGCCACATAATCTAGGTATTGATTGTTGTTAGGAATAAAATGAGCTAGAAGGAGTGTTATTAGATTGGAAGCATAAGATGGTGGTGGAGGATATTGATTCAAGGATTAAAGAGCATAAATATCCCTTTTCTAGCATATGGTCTAGCTTTGATAGGAATTTAGACTTATCTTCAACCCTTCATTGTGATTAGGAAAAAAATCCTCTTTATCTCTCACTATTGAAAGACCATGTTTCTAGTAAAGGAAATGCAGGAAATGTTTTCCTATCCTCTCATCTAGGTCCTCCATTGAATGGGAGTATGAGGAGATATCACCTAGTATTATTAGTGTGTGACCCTTTCCTATATTAAAGGAGGACTTTTTGGGTTAGGGTAACACTCAGGCCATCCTTGCAAGTTTGGGGGATTCCAAGAAAATGTCTAAAGTTCCTGAGGAATCGAGAAATGACCTGGTTAAGTGGATTGGATTCCAAGCAATATCCCTCATTAATCTTGAGGCCTTATGCCCTGGTGTATTTCCCCATGTGTCCCCTCCACTTGTGACAGAGTATGAATTGAAGGATTTGTCTCTTAAAGATGATCAACCTATCCATGTAACTGAGCATATTGTTTAGGACTCTCGAGGCCCAGGTGATCAGAATAAAAGAAGGAGGAAGTGCGTAAAATTGAAAAGTAAATCTACAAGGTAGTCCTCGAAAACGACATTAAGATCAATGATATTATTAATATGTTCAAATAGACAAGAATAGGGCGCATCTATGGGTGACATTTCAATGAGGCTAGGATTCGGTCTTGGATGGGTAAGGTATGGAAACCATTATTTGGCTATGTTCCGAACATTTTTTTCTAGCAAGAGGGTGGTTGGCCTTCACCTTCCTTTTGGCAAGGGATGCAGAGAAGGTATTGTCTTTTTTCTAGTTATGGTATTAGATGCCTCTTAGTTTAAAAATGAGTCTCCCTTCTTCAATACACGATCCGAAAGAATGGATAACATCCCATTGTGGGTGAAAATACCTAGCCTACCTATTGAATATTGGTCTACCGAAGTCTTTAAGGAGATATGCAATTCTTTAGGTCACTATTTGGAGGTGGATATGATTTTTCTCAAAACAAACATTATGACAGTCACCCATATTCTGGTTGGAATTGATTTAAGAGATGGATTGGTAATGGGAATTGTGATTCAGAAGGGCTCATCGATAATTACTCTAGATCTTGATTACTATGGTGTCCCCTTTAGATGTTTTAGATGACACAAAATAGATCATCTAGCTGGGGATTTTTTATTTCCTTTCAATAAAAAAGTTTGGGATAAAAAAGTACATGCTTCCAACGTTTAAAAGGGTCCTTCACTAGCGAAGGGAATTTCTCCCATGGAAGATGGTATTGCAAAATATGACTCAAAGACCATGGAAAATAAAATTTTAGGGAAGCCTATGGATGGCCCAAGACCCAACCATATTAATGAAGAATCAGAAGGTCACTACAATGCAAGTCATGGGGAGTTTGCTAATATTATGGAGTCTCCTTGGGATAAAGGCATGTCTTTGGTGGAGTTAGCTACTTTATCTATTTCATCAAATGGATATAAATGAAAGGTGGTGAATTCTTGGGAACCTTCTCATAATATTTTGTCAGAAGTCCCCAATGATTGTGTTCCATGCAAGGAGACTCAGGATGTATTGGAACTTCCACTTAGGTCCTTGGGTTTTATCCATATGCCAGTCATAGGAGACTCTCCTTTAGAGTATCCTAGGGGGTGAATGGAGTCCTTGTTTCAATTTCAGACCATACTGACCTTGATCACCAAAATAACTCACTTGGATATGAGCATAAGTATAACTCGAGACAATACAAAACCTTCTCTTTACCAAAGGACTAGGAGTTAAGGGTGGATTAGCTATGAACTCAAGCAAAGAGGGTAGAGGTATGGATTAGGGAAGGTGGTATTTTATATATAGGGCTCAAGAGAAAGCAACATTAGAAGTACAATTTGGTAAAAAAAGTTAAATTCCAACGGTACTTAGAGAAAATGCCCCCATGGAATTAATTTCCCATCATTTTTTTGTCCCTAAATTTTAGAGGAATGGGAAGCTCCTCTAAAATTCTTTCCCTGAAATGTCTGGTGGAAATTCATAATCCTAACATAATTATATTGTAGGAATTGATGAGTGAGAGTAAAAAATTGGTTATAGATTTGGGGGATTTATTGCGGGGTGGGATTTTTCTTACTTGGATGCTCATGGTCAATCAAGAGGACTCATCACTAGATGGTACTCAACATTGTATCATTAAACTAACTCATGGTATGTGGTTTCAAGTATAACTATTGTTCTTCGCTCTTAGGAGTTCGACAAGGAGATCACAATATTGAACCTGTATGGGCCATATGATGAGAGGGTATCATTATGTGATAAGGTATTTAACAGGGAGTTTTGGAATCTTCAAGACATCATCCTAGGTGGTGACTTGAATTTCTCTATGGGGAGAGCAGAAGTATAGGGACAAGTGGCATAGGTTGATCCCATTTTAGATTATTTTATTCATAAGTTGGAGGACAAATGTATCATCGATGCATAGGCTATTAAATTGAGTCCTACCAAGTGGAATAAATGGGTAGGCATTGACAAGATTGCCAAAAGAATTAACATGCTTCTTATTTTCAAAAGGTCTTCTCTAGGACCATTTTAGGCTTAGACAATGGGTTGGAATAGGTGTTGAATCAAATAATTTTCCTATACCATTGGAATTTGACGTGATAGGGGATTATCATCCAATATCCTTCAAATACAATCCATCTTGGATATTAGAAGAATATTTTGTTCATCGATCAAGGAAACCTTGATCCATTTCAATGAATCTAGGGAAGAATCAACTTCGATTTTCAATTTGCAGAAAAACTTAAAAAAATAAATCAATAGTTGTTTCATGGGAACATGAAAAAAATGAAGGAAAATAAAAAGATGAAGGAGTTGGAGTCTCAATTAGAAGCGATCTATTCTCAAGATCTGGTAGGTTTCACTTTTGATGAGGTAAAAAAGGAGGTGGTTTCTTCGAAAGAGTGGAAGAGGAGATTGTTAAAGGACATAGAAGGTGCGTGGAGGCTTAAAATACAGGTCATTTGGCACCAAAGAGGTGACAAAAATGCTAAGTATTTTCATCCATATGAAAATCACTGGAAGAATGTGAACTCCATTTGGAAGATGCAGGATAGAGATGGTGTGGAAGCCACTAGTTTTGAAGAATTAGCTAGAATTGGGAAGGATCACTTTGAAAGGATTTATAACGATGATAATAGGGTGAATATCGTTGATATCATCTATATGAAATCTTTATTTATGAGTTTTTTTTTAGAGGAGGATAATAGAAGATTGATGAAGGAGGTGTCTAAATCACAATTGAAGGATGTCCTTCATAGATTCCAAAAGGAAAAAAGTCCTAGTCCAGATGGATGGTTGGTTGAATTTTTTCTAGGGTTCTATGAGATCATGTGAGATGATTTACTAAGGGTCATTGAGGAATCCACAATCAGTGGTAGAGTTTTGGATACTTTCAACTCAACTTTTATTGCACTAATTCCTAAATCTAATAATCCATAGTCGTTTGAAGAGTACAAACCGATTTTACAATGTAACTGTATCTACAAGATAATTTCCAAGGTGAGCGCAATAAGGGTCAAGGGAATTCTATCCAAATCGATTTCTGAAGAAAATTTTGGTTTTTTCCCATGACTTCAGATTCATGAGGTGATTGGAGTAGCACAAGAGAGTTTACATTCGGTCAAAACTAAGAATATTCAAACTATGGCCCTCAAAATAGATATCACTAAATCTTATGACATAGTTAATTTGAATTATTTGTGACTAATGATGATTCATCTAGGTTTTTGTTTTCAATTTGTTTCTTTGGTTATTGATTGTGTATCATCTATTATTTTCACTATTCTGACTATTCTAATTAATAATTCAACTAAATGTTTCTTCAGGATTGGCAGAGGAACCTGACAAGGATTACCATTATCACCTCTTTTATTCCTAATTGTGGTAGAAGGACTAAGTAGGGCCTTGATGTATGCAAAAAGGACTGGTGCTCAGAAGGGTATTAGGATTGGCTTGATTCAATTAACCCACTTGCTATTTGTGGATGACATTTTACTATTTTGTGATGGCTAAAGGAGGGATTCTACTAAAATTAAGGAAGTGTTGACCTCTATTTCTCTTCCATTGGGATGTTGGTGAATTTGAATAAATAAACCATCTCCTTTGTTGGGATAGAGGAAGAGGAGGAAAATATAACCACATAATTTTTTCCATTTAAGCGAACTGATTTTCTTCAGGGGTTAAAATTCTTGGGTTTCATCATAAATCCTAATGACTATGGAAAGAAGGATTGAGATCGGATTATAGTTAATATGGAGAAAATGATCACAACTTGGTTGTAATTGTTGGCTATCTCAGGGTGGATGGTTGATTTTGGTCAAATCGATGCTAGAAGCTATACCTGTATATTGGATGACTCTTTCCTTTATTCCGAAAGGAATTTTGGATAAGATGAGAAGGTTATGTTAAAGGATCCTATGGTCTAGAAGCATGGACAAAAGAGGCATCCCACTGGTCAAATGGTATAAATTGGTATTTCCAAAGAGTTTGGAGGATGGGGGTTGAAGAACATTTACCATTTTTCAACTACTCTTTCTGCAAAAAATGTTTGGAGGTTTATTTGGGTATAGGTAATTGCTCAGAAGTATATTTATCCTAGATCATTCAAATATTAGATCAAATCACCCTTAAAATCCTTTCAAAATGGTTCAATCATTTGGAAAATCACTATGAAGGCCTTTTCCCTCATTGGTGATCTGGTTAGCATGGAAAGTTGGAAATGGTCATTGGATCTGGCTTGGTGAAGACACATGGGTTGGGTGTGGAGAGTCCTACTAGATACCACCTAATTTAATTGAGTCCCTCCAGGATAAAGGAATTTTCTCTTTATCTTAGGTAGTTGATAATGACTCTTCAACCATTTGGAGCTAGGAATGGAAAAATTCTAATAACATTGGTTTATCCAACGAGGAAGCAATTTTATGGGGGGAATTCATGTCAAAAATGAAATAAAGCCATGCAGATATTATAGAGGAGGAGGATGAATTGTTATGGACTACGATTCCTAATATAGGTCCTATAGCCCTAAGTTGGGTTACAAGGTTTTGTTTGATGATGGAAATAGGGTGGATCATACCTAGTGGTGGCATAATTATGGAAGTTCAAATGTCTTTTGAAAAAAATAATTTTTATGTGGTTGACACTCAATAACAAGGTCCTTACGTGTGACAATATTAAAAAAAGGAACAAATGTAGACCATGTTGATGCTCACTATGCAAATAAAATGAGGAAAATATAAATAATCTTCTTATATCTTATCCCTACACAAATAAGGTTTGGAAATAATTAGATGCCTTATTGGGTTCAAGCAAATTATGGAATGGTGATTCCATCGATGAATGCTTCCAACTGTGGAAGGCCAACCAGTCTACAAAATAGTATCATGCTCTTCCCCTCATTATAGCATGGGGCGTAGGATTATCTAGAAAATATATTTTTTTTTAGGAAAGGAAGATCCCTCCTTTGTAATGTGCACTTCAATCTTTGAATATTATAAATATTTTTGATCAATGTAAACCAACAAAGCTACCTCAAATGCCCATTGACAAAGTAATAGATAAATCTAAGGCATGGATATAATTTAATGGAGTTACCCAGAGGAACCCTTCTGTGTGTGGGGATGGAGGCACTGTTCACTTATCATATCAACATTGGTTCATGTTCGAAGTGGGGATTCAAATTGGTTCAAATAATTTGGCCGAGATGATGGCATTGCTTATTGCACTCAAACTGACATGGGATCAAGGTGTTAGGAGGGTACATGTTTTTTGTGATTCACAAGTTGTTATAAATTGGATGAAGGGTGAGTATACTTGTAAAAAATTCACTCTACAACCTGTATGTGAGGAAATTATGAATTGGAAAAAGTATTTTTCTTTCCATTACGTCTTTCCAACGTATATACAGAGAAATAAACATGTAAGCGGTCATGCTCTCAAAGAAAGGGTTAGCAGTGGCTTTAGGATGGTGGAAAAATTGGGAGGAGCTTGATGAATTTGTTTCAAAATTTCCACCTCCTTTAGAGTTCCATTGATAATGTTTTGGTTGGAACTGGTTCTTTTGTTTTATTTGACTTATACTTCTTTGCAGCTATCTAGGATATTTTTTGATAGGCTTTGATGAGGGACCATTGAAGGTACTATAATGGGACCTTACAATAACAATGTGGATCACTATAGCTAATCAACAAAATCTAAATTTTTTTATAACTAAAAGTAATTTTTTTGGTTCTCTAGTTTGTCCGTGACTTGCGAGACTAGCCCGTGGTTTGAGAAACTACGACCCAGGGGCCTCTAAGCTGTCAAAATCACTTGGAGAACGCACTCAACTTGGGCCACACCGATACTTATCATGGATGGATTTTAGGTGTCTCCTCCCAACTAGTTGAGTTTCGAACCTAGGTCACCTTATAGAACAAGGCCCATTGAAACCAATCACGCTAGTGGGATTTGACGTAATTGAAAGTATTATTTGTGTAGAGATGCAAATTGAATTAATTTTCCTCGAGTGTTAAGTACCTATACCAGATCTGCAAATATACTTCAATAATACCAAGAATAAACCATAAACCATTCACCATAACATGAACACA
>ML799829.1:120026-132126 GCA_009831015.1 Picea engelmannii | reverse complement strand
TACCATAGTGTGCCTTTATTAATATAGTGGACCTAGTCCACCTTACATTGAATGACCACATTCCCATATATTAAATGACTTCCACTAATAACACATAACTACATTCCCATTGGGTACCTCCCTAGGTACCCCATATTACCTCCTGAAAATAATTTGCAGATTTTAAAACTTCAATATCTTGACTTCCCAGATCCGTTTCGGACGATTTTTTTTTTAAATTGGGTGTTTTTCTGAGAGGAACTCAGATCTATAACCCTTTTCTGCAAATTTTGTACATAAATATACCAAAAAATTTGAGAATGTCGCAGCCCTCTTTTTTCTGCTCCGAAAAAAAAAAATCTGCAAAAATAAAAAATATTTGCCCACAATGTCTGCCCAAGGAAAGTGCTATGATACCACTTGTTAAGAACCTGAATAGATCTACAAATATAATCACCACAAATACTGAATACACAATAGATCCAAAGAGAAATATAGAAGAAAAACACCACTTTATTATATCAAACCCTTGAGGTAGGGAAATACCATACAATGGATCCTATTATGGAAGGGATCCTCTCCTGTTCACTTGCCTCTTCGAGGGGGCATCCTTCTATTGAGCTACTGCTCCAAATACACTAATTCTCTTCATGTCTAATTACATTGCTTGAACTCCTTTATATAGTGCTACCATCACCTAAGAACATTCTAGAGGAGGAATCTTCTAGAAGTAGAACCTTCTAAAAAGTCCTCTTACATTTATTATATCTAATTACCCATTTATTATATCTAACTACCATAGTGGGCCTTATTTAATAATATAGTGGACCTAGTCCACCTTACATTGAATGACCTCCACTATTATCACTATGGGCCCTCTGCCCCCCCCCACTACCTCTCTAGCTACTTTACATCGAGAGACTACTAGAATTCTTTCCAAGCATATACTGAATACAATTTTACGATCTATCAATTAAATTACAATTTTTTTCCACAAAATACACACACACAGTTTCACTCTAAAATTTTTAAATATGGAAAGATTTGTACTTCGATTTATTTTTGATCCCATAAGATGCTTAATATATTTAGAGTTAAGTTGGAATTGTGTTGATCTTAAGGGGCATGGGTTATTCATGAGGTTGTGGAACACTACATCGATGCTCCATATGGATTCCTTGTCCAACATAGAGTATAGTACCCAAAGTTGGAGCTTTCAACATGACATAGTCATTTTTGTTGGGAACCATAGATTTGGACAATAAACAAGGGACCTACCCATTAACCTATGCTTGTATCACTCATGGGAGACCCAATTTCATTTGTTGGGAGAAACAAGGATGTTCTCAAATTAAAAAAATTAAATCATTATAATCATTATATGTTATAACCATGTTTAATAGGTGTATTATGAATTAGTAGGAATGAGCCTTTGTGGATGTCACATTTCAATAATGATAACAATATATTTTTGATATCACACTATAAATTATTGTTAATATCTCCATATTTGACAATATTCCCAAGTATGCTAAACATATCCATGTTTAATAAGACTCTAAAAGTTAATAGACCTATGTAGATTCCATCCATCCATATATTTCTGTCCACAATAGTGGTTGTTAATGGAAAAGAACTTGACTTGATTTGAACATGTGACTTATGGCTTCTCTATTGACAACATGCGTGTGATGAATGGTTCAATATATATGTATGTATAGCCCCACAGGGGTTAGCTCGATTGGTTTCACCATATTCGACAAGGCAAAGTGGTCACCATAGTGGGATCTCCGCACTTCCTCAAAATTTCAGATAGTGGGTAGATTAAGCATCCTTGTGCTTCTTTGGAATATTAGAATGGTGGTCGGATTAATCATTAGTGTTGATGTAGATTAATCATTTGACCCACTAGAGACCATCAAATGAGGCCCATGAAAAATAGCCTAGAAGAATCAACCCCAAGATCTCTTACAATAACCTACAACACTCAATCACTAGAGCCTACCCACCAAGCTAAGAAAAACAATATTTAAGTATTTTATATCTCTATATTTTATATTTTGCAATTACTTAAAACAAATTTTTCATTAACAAAACATACCATCATAAAACTAACTCAATTCCTTATACCATAGATCATCATAATTGTGATCAACTTATATACTTCCTATTATTTTATTATATTATGAGAATATGATAATTATGTATAAGCTCCAATTTCAAATAAAACTCTATTCAATTATAATAATCCTATATTTAAAATACTTAAAAAATGATTTCATAAAACTTGATCTTTTACAAATTGAATTTAAAAAAAATAAAAATGATTTAATGAACTTTATTTTTTTACAATTTGAAATAAAAGTTTATTAGTATTAATTTTGTGAAAGTTATGATATCCAATTCTCCATTTATATTTAAACTTAAAAGATTTACGTTTTACAATTTAAAATAAAAATCTATTAAGATATATGTGAAAGTTTTGAAATTAAATAATTTTTTGAATTCACAAGTTCATAAGATTTATGATAGGAAAAAGATTTCAATACATTTGATTATTTGATTTTTCTAACAATTTAAGATAGAATTCTACCAAGTAATTATTTAGATGAGCTGAAATGTTTATTAAAACTGTAAAATTTCATTAGTGTTAAGTTGTCTGGGCTGTAAAGTTCCTTTCACGTTAAGTCGTCAGGTCCAATTGGGTACAACGGAATTTTCTTTAATTAAAGAAATTTGAATTTTTTAATAATGTGAAATCAAAACTTATGAGATAATTATTTATATTAATATTTAATAAAATGTTATATTTTTAAAGGATAATATAATTTTTAAGCTGTAAATTTGAAAGTATGTTTATTTATTGTTTCTATTTCTATTATTACTGGCTGCTCAGAACGCCTAAAGGTATCGGTTGAAAACCCGTGTCCTCAATATAAAACGTATGTGGTAATCCTTAATCCGTCTGTGGTAATATGAAATGTTTGGCTTCATGGTTTAATCTTACTTAATCATTTAAACGTGGCATTTACATATCCTTACAGTAATTTTTTAATGTGATTAGGTAAATGTTAAAAAGTAAACATGTTATCAGAGGCCTTGATAAATGCAAGAAAGTTATGAATAATAAATCCGACCCATTGATTTTGGAGGACGACTAAGAATATGCCACCATCTTCAATGCATAGCCATCAAATTAGGGTTTAAGGTTAAAAAAGGTTAAAAGATCATTAATTGTGCCCATTGTCAATAGGTGTACACCTTTGACGTAAATATAAATATTAAATTTATGTTTAATATTATTTTTAGAATTTAAATTAATAATAATAATTTATTTTTAAAGTTAAAGTTGATATTAAATAATATTAAAAAATTATTTAATATTATGTTAAATATTAAATATAAGTCTAAATTTTTACTTTTGGTTTTTTTATAGGGATATTATCTTTTAATTTTATTCAAAATAGCTTTTTAATAGGGATATTATCTTTTAATTTTGTTCAAATTTTTGGTAAAAATTGTTAGATTGTAGATTTGAATGGTTAAGTTTGTGGACCTAATGGTTAAGAACATATGTTTCTTATAAGAGGTTATCAGTTCAATTCCAGAGGGGATAGGGTTAGTAAACTTTACCAGTCAAAATCACTGAGCATTGAGTGTTCCAGTTTTTCTTCAGAAATACAATTTTAACAACAGAAAATTGAGATTTCTCCCAAATTTATATATATAGCCAACCCATTTATGTTTCACTACTACAATTTTAACATAAAAAATTGAAACTTAGTCCAGTTTTATATCACAAGATTTATAGCACCAGATTTAGCGGAATGATAATAAATATTAGAAATCCATGAAAAACTCCATTTTTATTTATCAATAAAAGGATCTACATTCAATTCTTGACTGCAGCAGGCTGTAAACTGCTCTGGAAAAAAAAAACTTTCTCAATTAATTAGTTACAGTACAGTACCACCGGCGTCCCGATAAAACAGGAGATTGAAAACAAATCTAACTAATTTTAGCAACGTGCATGTATGCTGATCAAGGGTCGCAGCACACCGAATTTTGATAGAACTTCGCGCATACTTTTGGAGGGTTACAATTGGATTGCGAGCACGGCTGAATATACCGACAAAATGGAGGAAGTGAAGGCTGATTTTTCTGTATCCGCCGTATGCTTTCATCTGTCGTTCATTTTCCACCCCCATCAAAATTATATTTGATATATAACTAATTTCTGTAGATCTTGCATTTGAATTTCATAAATAGAAAGCGGTAATCTACATCAACAAATTGAAAAAAACACCATAAAATATGCTTGATTTTCATTCAAAATTTACCACAGAAAGAAGAAGAAAAATAAAATCCCGATTTATACGCACCTGAAACTATTTGCTGTCTTGCATTGGCAGCGTCAGATGTTACCGCATTGATGAACAATATAACGAGAATCGAAACTGCGACCTTCCTGGGAGTTTGTATTTCCGCCATTTTTTCTCTGCAACTGCGTCGTTTATCTATCTGATATCGAAAAAGCCTTGCTTGTCGAATGACGAATATGGCCGCAAGGCGCTACTTATAGTGGAGTTGGAGTTGTGGGTTTTTTTCTGTTTTTAGACGAGGAAATAGCGGACTTTCTACCGAAAATTGATTCCATATTTATTACACGTTCTAGAAACTCTAAATGCGGGGCGTATTAGATCCCAGTCCATCCGGGTCGTTGTCCCGTTAATGAGCGATATTTAAATCCTTGCTGACATAAAACTGTCGAATAAAAGTTGGTTGAGTCGAATAATATGATATCTGTTCAGCATCTGTGCGTGATCCTTGCATGGCTCGACTAGCAATTGGGTGTCTTCCATTATTATCACGGAAAACTTAATGGTGGAGGGAGGGACATTTATTTGTGATAGAGTGTCTTAATTATTTTAATTTGGATCTTTTGTATTTTGTATGTGGGGAATGATTGTTATCTTCCTCATCCAAGTTCAATTTCTTGTAAGTGATATGCTGCCTTTAAATTGGTCTATAAGATGTTCTTGTTATTGAACATTCAATACTTTGAAAATACTCCATCTCTCTATAATAAATATGTAAAAAAATGTACATAGAGAATGGGTGATTAGAATGAAGGATATAAAAATACAATCTTAAGATTAATATATGTAGCTTCGGTGGTTGGGAGGAATGATTGTTACCCTCCCCATCCAAGTTCAATTCCTTGTGAGTGATATGTTGTGCCCTTAAATAGGTCTATAAGATGCTCTTGTTATTGAGCATCCAACACTTTGAAAATACTCTATTTCCCTATAATAAATAGGTAAAAAAATGTACATAAAGAATGAGTGATTAGAATGAGGGATATAAAAACACAATCTTAAGATTGATATAAATTATTTTAAGAAGAAGTTGGTTATATCATATTAAATAATTGAATACAAAGTTGATATATAATATTTTAAGGGATAGGTAGTGGTGGTAGGTGCATGGGACTATTTATGATCTTGGAGGAAATTAGGTTGTCATTAATGTTTTGGGACTTGGAAATGTATCTAACAATTTTTTGGAAGCTTATTTTTTGTGCTGCGGCTTTCTCATTGCCAAGGACGAAGGAATTAAAACTTTGATAGTGCTTGGAGACTCAATGATGGTTATTAGAGTTGTGAAGGAACAATCCAATCCACAGGGGAGAAAACTGAGTTCTCTATTTCAGGGCATTACGAGAGTCACAACATATTAAATGACAAAATTTCCCCTTTTTAGATCAAAAGGGAGCTCAATGCCAAAGCTGACTATTAGGCCAAGGTGGCAACGACACTAAGACATGGTTCCATTATTAAAAATGGCGTTTCAAGCACATCTCATATACCTTAATCAAACAATGGAGTTTAACATAGTTAGTATTAAATTCGTATCAACAAGTGGAGGTCATGTAGGGACAAATGCCATGCGACCTCTGCAGTTCTCACATATGATAATTCATTTCAGGGTTATGGCAATTAAATTCCCTTTGGTGAGTTTTCTGTCGACATATGGGACAATGCTCCATTGGTTATGGTTATCCCCTTGTGGCTCAATCTACATTTTAAAGGTGGAGAATCTACACTACGAGTTTGTTCGAGTTACAAGAGAGGAGGCCCGATGCAGGAGTATTGACACTGCACATCGACATCCTAGGGAGGCAGACTCAATGTATTCCATTTTCTCAATATGGGTAACTTCCTTCCTCTCGACTAGGCAAGCCCTGGTTCCTCAGTTTGTGTTCCTAGTTACTATTTCTCTAGAGAAATTGCATGTTTTAGGAAGGAGTGGTGGGTATAAAGATTGGTTGTTTTTAATAGTTCGTCAAGGGGTCAAAAGTCAATATCGTTGTTGGGGAGTGGTTTGGTATGGTTTTAGTATCATTTTGAAAGGCATCCCTCTTACTATCATGGACAATCCATATTTAAAAGAAGTCTAAAGAATTCTGTGTAGGCATGAAGAAATCACCTAGACAAACATCAGAGCTCTTATGTTAACTTCCACAAAAATCTCAGAGATGGAACAGACCAATGCCACACAAAATTCCAATATCATTACTCTCATCCTCCTTCAAAATCAAAGGATTGGCTCCCTGGAAGAAAAATCTAATAGGCTTCTCTTATTGGTTGCATCCTCTTGGATGGAATCTCTCTCTTGCCTCCAATACCTTAGGCTCTGGAAATATTTTGCAAATAGGAATAAGAGAGAAGGAAACATTTTTTCAGAACATGGATCCTATGGAGATCAAGGAACCAAGTCCCCCTCACTAAGGAGAGGGATAGGAAGATTAAGGCGGTGTCCATCTATAAAGTTGTGAATGTTTTTCCGAATCACTAGTTTTTTGGGTCAGTTTGTTAAGCAAGTCACACATGTAATCACCTAGAACTCATGTTTGGAAAATGTTCTAAAGGATAATATAATATGTTTATAAATTAGTACAATTATATAGACATCTCTGAATTTTGATGAATGTATAAGTTGCTTTCCTCGACACAACCCCCTTTAATATAAATATATAATTTTCGTGCTGTAACTTTTTTATACATTAATAGTTTTAATTTTTCTGTAAAAACCCTAATTAACTATTTAATTATCATGGTTGACAAATATTAATTTAATTAATTATTAAAATCGCTTTATGGAGACTTTATTATAATATTATTAAAATTGGTAGTTGAAGTAATTAATGGGAGGGATAAGGTGGTTGAGGAATTATGTAATGTTCCTGACTTGTCTAGTCTAGGAAACACTGCTAATGTGTGTGTAGGATCAAAGGTTTACAACATATAAATGATCATACAAATAATAAACGTGACAAAGGACTGCAAAGTTTGTATTATGATATCTCCGTGGATTACAAAATGGCCGAATGCAGCTGAATAAACTGACAATACTTGACTAGATCAATAGACAAAGGATATTAGCCGGAATGCAAATAAGAAACTAAAAGATAATACCCAGAATATGGGAGCACTGCGGAGTCAATGGATGCGCTGGGACTATGGCAGTTCTGACGGTAACTGCTGGAAGTCTGGAAAGTTAGCCCTAGGAGATATACTTCTCAGAATGGCCTGGAAACTATCCCAAATGATGCGCCCTGCTCTAGTCCTTAGTACTGGTATCTATCGGAGCCCTCTGTTGATGAATCTGAACCTCGAATGGATACCCCTAAGGGAGTGCGCCCCTCTTCTTTTGGAAAAATGTGTCCTAGTGATTCCACTGTTGGAAACAGATGAGATGTGTCTCAAAACGATCGCCTTGGTCTATTGGGAAATGGGTCGGAAGGGTTTCCCTGAATCTGGTCTGATGCTCACTCTGGAACCCCAAATGTGCCCGCCAAAAGTGGCACACGTCCAAGTCTGAAAAATGTGTCCCAGTTGATTCCTCCGTCGGAATCTGATGAGGAACTAGGAAAAATATGCGCCTTTCCCTCCTCTCAAATGGGTCGGAGGGAAATCTTGGAATTCTCCCTGGATGGGATAAGTCGACTAAAAACCCTCTCAGAAGCTGCACCCTCACTCTAGATGAATGCACCCTTGTTGCTGAACACTGTGTAACTGCTGCTGAAGAATGATGGAAGACCTGAATGATCTTCTCGGTGACTAGGCTGTGTCTCTCAACACCGAAATCAACCAACTGGTGTCTTCCTCTTGGAATCCACTGAACTATCTCTCCTGAGATGCGCCTCTTCTCCTCAATGACAAGTCATAATCTGTATAATGATGAATTAGGACGTCGACCCTTCCTTTATAGCTTTCCAAAACCCTAAATCATCCTGAAACCCTAATTCACTGTTGACTTCCAAAACCCTAAATCACTGTTGAAACCCTAATTCACTGTTGACTTCTATTTTTAGCTCATAATGACTTAAAAGCGATTTTAACCCTTTTTAGGTCAATGTCACTTTCCAAATATAAAACTTGTGGCTGGAGTGACCTCTAGTAACCCTTTTTACCCCTCTTTGGCCATATATATAGTCTAATGAGGAAGTTTAGACCATTAAGCCTCATCTCCAAAGCTCCTATTTGGAAAGGGACATTACAAATTAATGGGGGATAAGGCGGTTGGAGAAATGGGAGGATAAGGGAGAGGGGAGAACTTAGGGAAGTTATCTTTTGGTTTTTGGAGGGTAAGAAAATTTGGGGCAAGAAGGAGGAGGAAGAAAGGAAAGAAGGGTTTGGAGTGAACAATTTGGCTTGGGGACTCTCACAGGGACACAATTGTTGCTAGGAATTTTGGGCTCGGGGCCCAGGAAACCGCAATGATTCCTGGAGCTAGGGAGCCATAGAGGCTCTTCCTAGTTGGCTGGGATGTTTATACTCAGTTTGGGCAGGATCACCATCATCAACATCATCATCAACCAGGAAAGGACTAAAACATCTAAGCTTCGGGTTGAGCTTCAGGTTGAGGTAAATACCTTATGCATTTTCTGCTTACTGTTATCATTATATTGCTGTTAATTATTATACTGTTAGTATGCTGCTAAACTGTCAATAATTACACTGGAATTATTATGATGGTAGAAGAATATCAAGAAACAAGATTCTAAACTAAGTAGCAGTAACTAAAGAATTAGATTATAAAGTATTTATGTATTTATATTTATTTTTATGAGGCTCTGCAATAAGAGGCCTTAAAAATGGTATCAGAGCTCGGTTTCAAAACTGAAACCTCAGCTTCACTACCCATAGCACTGGGATTTTGTCTTTTTGCCAACATGTTCTGCAAGCTCTGCAACCTCTTCATCTGCAATCCAATTTAGCTGTTACAGTAAATTTACAAATTTTCACACAAAATAAACCTCTTTGTATTTGTAGATAAATAGGAAAATATTTTTATTACAGTTTGAATTTAGAGATTTCCAGCGTCAAATTTTCACAAATGGAAGATTATAATTAGGTGACTTGAATAAATTTACAAATTTTCACTCTGTAGCTAATGCAAACATTTCCATTGGAGCCTTGAATTTAGAAGTGTCCGGCTTCAAATTTTTTTCCTTTAGGAAATAATAGAATAACACGGCTTCAATAAATTTACATTCTTTCCATCAAAATGAATCTCTTCGTAGCTAAGTACACAAATAATCCTATTAAAGCATGAACATCAAAACGAAACTATCATACATAAGTATTCCTATTAAAACCTGAACATGAACCTCTCTATAGCTACTACAAAAATTCTATTTGAGCCTGGACATCAAAATGAACCTCTCTGTATCTAGATTCTAAACATGCAAATGTCTCTACTAGAGCCTTTATTTTGAGATGTCCTGCTTCAAAATCTGAAGGAATGATTATAATAAGGTGACTTCAATAAATTTACAATCATTCCCTCAAAATCAACCTTTCTGCAGTTAAGTACGAATTATTCCTACTAAAACCTGAATATGGCGATTTCTAGCTTAATGATCTCACAATTTTAGCTTAAAATAAAGAATATGATACAACTTCTTCAACAAATTTACAAAATTTCACTCAAAATTAAATTGTTTGTAGAGCCTGAATTAATTTAGAGATCAAAGAAAGATCAAAATAAGTTGAATTCAGTAAATTTGCTACTCTATCACTTGATATTCACATCTTTGAAGCTAGAGACACAAATAATATTCTGTGACTTCACAGAAACTGTTATGTTGAGTTAATTTTTTGACATTTTAAGCTTAAACGAACAAGGAGAAAACATAGAATACAATCAATGCTAATACCTGGCGATCCAACAACAGATGAACAGGTACCGGTAGACCAGACTGCCCGCACTAGAAGTGAAGAAAATCCCCTGGCTATTGTCATCGTTTTTTCACTGGAGGAGCCCACACTGAGAGGAGCCCACAAGGGGAGGTTTTCTTTTTCACTACGCTTCACACAAAGGAGGAGAGCCCATGGGAAACCAAACACCGAGCACCGACAACACATCGAAACCTAAGACCAAGCGCCCAAGCCACGACCAAGGGAGAAACCATGAGAAATCCCACAGGTCTCCAAGGGAGAAACCCGTCAAGAACCAAGTCATAAGCCATGAAGTGGAGATACCACATGGGGCCGTGGTTCCTCCAACGCCCAACCAAATGTATATAATTACTTGTAATTCAATGGAAGGAGGGCTTGATCCTCCGACCTTATGGTAGCCACACCCTTTAACTAACTGAGCTAGTCCATCTTCATTTTTCCGCTTGCCTTGGATATTCTCACAACAAGGCGCATGCGCCAAGCCCTTAATATCTTCCACAAGGCGCACATAAGCCAACACTTAACACAACTCATAACTTTTCACAAATTTAGTGCTGGAGCTATCCAACGATAAAGACATCAAGGGAGGAGCCCACAGTGGGGAGAATAAGCCAACACTTAAGACTGAGCACCAAAGTCCAAACCAAGGCCTTACAAAATAAAAAAAATGAAAACAAAAAATAGAGATCAATCGAAAACACCAACTACAACCCAAAACTCGAAATAGAAAAACACAAAAAAATGGACTGTAAAAACTAACGTGCATGGCCGTGCTTGCAAAAAAAACAAATATACATATATTTTTCCCTAAAAAGGGGCCTGAGAACTACACCAACTGGATTCTCAGCTACGGCCGAGCCGAAATGTGCCCACCTCCTAATGTCATGCTTGCCTCGCGCTATCCCTCTGCACTATAGTAGCTATCGGTGCAACATAAAGCACCAAAGTCAAGTCCAAGCGCCAAGTCACATGGAAAGAACCCACAAGGGAATACAATACATCGTGCTACTGAAGGCAGAGGAAGGGGAACCCTCGACCACAACTGCATAGGAAGAGGTGATTGGGAGGGGATCCTATGTGATGTACGAGTGAGAGAGGGGGGTAGGGTTTTATGCATTGAGAGAAGGTNGGGGGGGGGGCACGTGGGCCTCATGCGAGGTCCCAAGATGCCCAACCTTATTCGATTATGTTTAAATATAAGTATAATTTTTAGTTATTTTAATTAATTTAAAATTTAATATATATAAATCTATAAAGAAACAAGGATTGTTTTAAATACTATAATTTTTTTTATTTAATTGTTTTAAATAATATAAATATTAATTGTTTTAATTATTAATATTTTTAGCCCAAATAGGTTGGATCCAATGGTGAAAAGTGATGATTTTTTCACCATTGGGCAAGGTTCAATTCCTGTGAGGGCCTAACCTGGAGCCATGGGGGCACCTTGAGGTAGTGGTCGAATGTGTGGTTGCGCCCAAAGATATTATATTAAATAATATTGTGACCCGTGCACACATAAGTGGATCAAAGCCCACCCCCATGTCCTCCAAATTTTAAGTCCCTAAGGTGTAGGACAGTCGGTGATGGAGTGTGCTGTTAAGGCACTCCGTGATGTTAAAGTCACTGGTCCGAAACCTGTGGGGACAAAAAATCCATCCATGTTAAGGGTTGGTCTGTCTTAGTTCGGGTGCGATCCCTAGGTGATTTTGACGGCTTAAATGCCCCTGAGTCATGGTTTCTCAACCACAGGTTAGTCCCACAAGTCACAAACAAAATAACAAAAAAAAATTAAAAATATTAACATTTTAAAATATTTATTCATTTACTAAAGTTTTAAATAATTAATATATATATATATATATATATATATA
>ML799829.1:95241-109117 GCA_009831015.1 Picea engelmannii | reverse complement strand
ATAATTTTTTTTATTTAATTGTTTCAAATAATATATATATTAATTGTTTTAATTATTAATATTTTTAGCCCAAAGGGGTTGGATCCAATGGTGAAAAGCAAGGAGTTTTTCATCGTTGGGCAAGGTTCAATTCCTGTGAGGCCTAAACTGGAGCCATGGGGGCACCTTGAGGTAGTGGTCGAACGTGTGGTTGCACCCAGAGATATTATATTAAATAATATTGTGACCCGTGCACACATAAGTGGATCAAAGCCCACCGCCATGTCCTCCAAATTTTAAGTCCCCGAGGTGTAGGACAGTCGGTGATGGAGTGTGCTGGTAAGGCACTTCGTGATTTTAAAGTCACCGGTTCGAAACCTTCGGGGACAAAAAATCCAGCCATGTTAAGGGTTGGTGTGGCTTAGGCCGGGTGAGATCCCCAGGTGATTTTGACAGCTTAGATGCCCCTGACTCACGGTTTCTTAGCCACAAGTTAGTCCCACAAGTCACGGACAAAATAACAAAAAATAAATAAAAAATATTAATATTTTAAAATATTTATTCATTTACTAAAGTTTTAAATAATTAATATATATAACTTTATATATATATATATATATATATATATATATATATTAATTATTTAAAATATATTTAATAAAGAGGGCTCTACAACCTGGAAGGGTTAGACACTTAAATAAGAAAGCTAGTTAGAGTAAGGGGCGAGGATACCACAGTGCTAGGGAAACTAGCAAGGTGAGAAAGATAGAAGGATACCTACCAAGATACCAAGCTTAGATGCTTTCGACCCCGATCTTTAGCCACTTACCCTAAAGAGTGTAATGTCTGTTTACAGACAAGTAAAAAAGAAAAATACGCCTAACCCTATGTTTATAAGTGTAAGTTGAGAAAATGTGAAATTCCTTACACTCTTCCCTGACAAGCATTTGGTTTGATGTAGATTCAATTATTCCAGATGGTTAGGACTTGGGGAAATCAAGGCCGAGGGGCTTCGTTGCAAGGACCTCCAATGTTGGCGCTGCCACCACCATCACTTGAATTAGCTCTCATTTTGCGCTCTTTGGAGGCTATTAATGAGACTTTAAAGGGGCTTTAGTTAGCAGATGTCGAAGTGGAATCCCCACCATCTGGAGTGGGTAACCTTGAAGCATCGAGGGACTTTGAGAGAGGGCCTCCACCCAGGAACATCACCAGAGAACTACAGAAGATCAAACTCCCAGATTTTGCCAAGGGTCGTGCAAGTGAACGTGCAGAGGCTTGGTTGGAAGGAATGACACAATGTTTCACCTTAAGAGACTATGCTTCCACATAAAAGGAGAAAATAATGATCTTTTAGTTGAGGGACAGTGCCTTGAATTGGTGGGGTAATCTGGAGAGGCAATTGCACCTTACCCCAGACACCGTCTCATGGGAACTTTTTGAGGAAAGGTTCCGGAGGAAATATTTTCCGGCTTACTATGAGGAACAATAGGTGGGAGCATTTCATGCTCTAGTACAGGGAAACATGACCGTGGAAGAGTACGAGATCAGGTTCATGGAGTTGGTAAAATATTTCTCGTACATGGATATCGATCAACGACATGCATAATGTTTTGTCTATGGGTTAAACCCTAAGATAAGGGCCATGGTACTGATGTGGAAACCGTCGTCATTAGATAAAGTAGTTGAAAATGCACGTTATGTAGAGGAGCATATGAGCTTAAATAGAGGTATGAGATCAACCTTTCCACAACATCCTGGATTCATGGGGAAGGTGCCTAGGACCTTCTATAGGGGAGGAAGCTCTAGGCCACCTCCTTATGGAAATAGAGTCACACCTAGAACAATTGCTACAGGTGTTTCAATGGCAACGAGTGCAACATCCCACTCATCACCAACGACGCAGGCAGGTCCATGACCTTCTCAGGGAGAAACAAGTAGGGGTAGGGGCTCTAGGGGAAGGAACTCATTTCAGAGACCGTCACAGGGCAATGTGCAAGTCCCATCTCGTGTTACGTGTTGGGGGTGTGGAGGACCCCATCACCAACAAGATTTCCTAGAGTTGCAAGTAGGATTTGTGCTTGGAGAAGGAAAGGCCCCGATGGGAAGAGCAAGTAGTAGCCACCAGATTTATGCAGTGGTTAATAATCACTAGGAAGAACATCAATCCATGGTGGTGGAGTCGTCAGGTACACTAAATAATGTCAATGTTAAAATTTTATTTGATTTTGGTGCTACAGATAGTTTCATTTCGGCTTGTGCATTAGAAAAGTGTGGGTTGGCGACCTAGGAGCACGATAAATTTAAACAAGTCGAGATGGCTTTGGGGGAAAAACAAGTGGTAGGACCTAGTGTCGATAATTGTCTAGTAGACATGGGAGTGTGTACTACTAGGTTGAAGGTGTACGCCACTACTCTTGGGACGTATGACCTAATCACTAGAATGGATTGGTTAGAATCCCATCGATCTATAGTTGATTGTTTTGCAAAAATGGTGCTTTGTATTGACGATGAAGGAAGGTTAGTAGAAATCCATGGTGTATAGAGGAAAGTGTCTTTGTGCTTTATCTCGACCATGAAGGTTAAACATTGCATAAGGCAAGGTTATTGATTATATGTAGTGGAAGCAATCAATGAAGGGAAAAGAGCCTCCTTGGATTAGTATCCATTATTATTGGAGTTTAAGGATGTTTTTTTGAAAGAGTTTCCAGAGTTACCTCCTGAGAGGGAGCTTGATTTTACCATCGAGATAAAACCTGGTGCAGAGCCAATTTCCAAGACACCGTATAGGATGACGGTGCCAAAACTTTGTGAGTTGGATATGCAGTTGAAGGAACTACTTGAATTAGGGATAATAAGGCCTAGTGTCTCACCTTGGGGTGCACCCGTAATTTTTGTCAAGAAGAAGGATGGTTCCTTATGATTGTGTATAGATTAAAGGGACTTGAACCGTGATACAGTGAAAAATAGGTACCCAATGCCATAGATAGATGACCTCTTTGATCAGATGAAAGGAGCAACGATGTTCTCAAAAAATGATCTGTGATCAGGGTATCACCAGTTAAGGATTAAGAAAGACGATATTCTTAAAACTGCATTGCGAACTTGGTTTGGGCATTACGAGTTCGTTGTAGTACCTTTTGGTTTGACCAATGCACCAACAATATTCATGAGCCTCATGAATGTTTTATTCCAAAATTACTTAGACCACTTTGTATAGGTCTTTCTGGATGATATCCTCATCTATTCCAAGAACGAAAGAGAACATGAGGGACACTTGCGAGTGGTGTTGTCATGCCTTAGAGAGAACAAATTGTATGGAAATTTGTCGAAGTGTTCTTTTTTCTAGAAATAAATTCACTATTTAGGTCATATCATTTTCGGTGAAGGAATCTTTGTGGACCCAGAAAAGGTAAAGGCCATTATGGAATGGCCAGTGCCGAAAAATGCCCATTAGGTAAGAAGCTTCATGGGACTAGTGGGTTATTATCGGAGATTTGTAGAAGTGTTCTCTAAAATAGAGAAACCCATCACCACTTTGCAGTGCAAGGGGGTCAGGTATGAATGGACAGAAGAATGCGATAGTGCATTCATCAAGATTAAGATGTTACTAACTAGTGCACCAATTCTACGAGTGTCAGATATGGAAAAATACTTCACAGTCTGCATGGATGCTTCGAAGCAAGGGTTGGGGGCTATGATAATGCAGGATAGAGGAGTGATAGCGTATGCATCAAGGAAGTTGAAGCAACATGAGGAGATTTATGCTACTCATGATTTAGATTTGGCAGCTGTAATGCTAGCTCTAAAACTTTGGAGGCACTATCTAGCGGGGAGAAACTTTGAGCTCAAAACATACCATGAAAGTTTAAAACATCTCTTCACTCAAAGGGATCTCAATTCTAGGCAGAGGCGATGGAGTGAGTTTATGAGTTAGTACGATTTTGGTATTTCGTACATCAAAGGAAAGGAAAATGTGGTTGTAGATGCCTTGAGTAGGAGACCACGTGTATTCTCCTTGGTACCATTAAAAGTCAATCTTAGGGAGCATGTGTTGGGGCAACTCTTGGAGATAGTTGGTATTTAAAGGTTACTTCAACCCTCTAGAGTGGAAGGCAATTAGATCGAACGTATGAAGGATATAACCTGGAAGCAAATGGACTATTAAGATATCAAGGAAAGATGTACATCCCCGAAGGTGGGGATATTCTAAGCATCATACTCAAGGCAGCCCATAGAGCACTTTATTATGTGCATTCGAGTGTGAAGAAAATGTACGCAGACATGAAGAAGATTTTCTTCTAAGTAGGCATGAAGCGTGATGTAGTCCATTTCATTGCCAAGTGCTTAGAGTGTTAACAAGTGAAAGCTTACCACCACCTCCCGACAGGTCTCCTACAACTACATGATGTTCCTATGTCCAAATGGGAAGTCATTTCTATGGATTTTGTTGTGGGATTGCCACTCACATCGCATAGACACAATGCCATTCTTGTGATAGTTGATAAGTTGACCAAGAGTGCTCATTTTATTCTGGTTAGATACACTTACGATGCCACTGATGTGGCATGCATTTTTGTAACTGAGGTCATTAGTTTGCACGGGTTACCCAAGAAGATCATTTCAAATAGGGACTCCAGATTCACTTCGAGGTTTTGGACAAGTTTGCAGTCAGTGTTGGAGACTCAGTTGAACTTAAGCACAACTTATCATCTTGAAACATATGGGAAAATTTAGAGAGTAAATCAGGTTATGGAAGACATGCTTAGGATGTATGTTATGGATAATCAAACCCATTGAGAGAAGTACCTACCTTTGGTAGAGTTTGCCTATAATAACAATTTTCATAGCTCCATTGGAATGCCACCCTACGAAGCTCTTTATGGAAGGCCATGCAGAACACCATTGAGTTCGGAAAGGTTAGAAGACTGAGTGACAGTTGGGCCAGAATTGATTCAAGAGATGGAGGAACAAGTGATTCAGATTAGGCAGAGACTAAAGGAAGCACATGATAGAAAGAAAAGTTATGTTGATGCACATAGGACTGACCGAAGTTATAAAGTGGGTGATCAAGTTTTCATTCGTATCATGCCTAATAAGAGTACCATTCGGTTCGGGAAGGGGACAAATTTGTTGCCTAGATTTATAGGATCGTTCAAAATCCAAGAGAGAATTGGAACTGTTGCCTATCATATTGTACTTCCACCCCACTTGCATAAAACTCTTAATGTTTTTCATGTATCTGTTCTACGCCATTATGTTGCTGACGAATCTTATGAACTGAATTGGAAGAATTACATGTATCGGACGTGGGAACCTTCACAATAGAACCATTACGCATATTGGACCATAGGATCTGACAGCTCAAGAACCATTTGGTAGACCAAGTTAAGGTCCAGTGGGACAAGTATAACCCAAGATATGCTACTTGAGAGGATGTCGAGACCTTACGACGATATCATCCCTCACTTTTTTGACCACCTCGAGAATATTTTTCTCGAAGGTTGGGTGTATGTAATGCCACCTTTTGAATTAGACAACTAGGATTACCTAAGGCCTAATCACCTTTATTTTCTATTCACTGTGAAACTATTAATGATACACTTGAATTTTTAAGACCTATGAACCTATGTGAATGTCAATTCTATGAATGTTTAATGTTATTTGAATGATGATGGATATTATACAATCAAAATTCTATGAATGTTTAACGTTATTTGAATGATGATGGATATTATACAATCTATTATGAGAATGTCAATTCTATGAATGTTTAACGTTATTTGAATTATGGGGATATTATGCGATCTATTTCTAACTTGAAAATTTTGACATTTAAAGTTGTTGGTACGTGGATACTGAATTGAGATTATGGTTGAATGCATTTACACGATGATAAGGCATATATATGTATGAGTTTGTGTTATAGACTAATCTGCAGGTCAATGGGATATGAAATAACCAAAGGATAATTATAATAAAAGTTGATGTCATGAACATTGACTAATAAAACAATATAGTATTAATCTTTGTATGTGAAATTATGTTGGTTCGAATGCATTGCTATGATATATGGACTAGTGCAGGTTTTCAGGTGGTGAGACTGCCTAAAACTGAATATGCGATGACAAAATTCCCAACAACACAGTGCCACTGTATGTTCCATGGTAGGGTGTGGACCCTAGTCCTATTAGGAGGGGTGGAGTCATTTCCCACTGTGTATCCTCTGAAACCTGGAGTCATGGGAGGATGGTGTTAGCTCATGCTCCCCTAGACGTGTGATGATGACTGTCAGTTGTCTGCTGGGGAAGCTTGGTCAAGATAGTTAACACTTCCGCTTACCGATTCTATTTGGAGTTAGGTCAATATAGTTGACGTTCAAGATAGTCCAACAGAGGAAGTATAGGGATGGAAGACGGAAGTAAGTTAGGGAGGAAGGATGAATATAAATAGTTGAGAGTGTGTGGGGATTTCGCCTTATAGTAGAATTTATTGTCTTCCCCCTTTTTGAAAAGAAAATATGTATATTTGTATATTTATAATTTCTTAACTGAACTACAATTATCTAAATGAACGTTGTTGTGCTAAATTATTATAATTGAGGGATTTTGTGAACTTTCTAATTGGTTTACTATCTTTTATAAAATGAATGGTCTTGTTGATTGGATTGGACACATACACAAATTACTATAGGTGCGATAATTATTGTCATTAGTACATGTGCTAGCTACACACACACACACATTATGTGATAATTATTGTCATTAGTACATGTAAGTCTTGTATGTGCTAGCTACACACACATTCCTTGCACATGTACACTAGTATGTATAAGTGTTTTTTATTTATTTACTGATGACGTTGTTTATTTGATGTGGATGTATGAACCACATGTGTCATTACCCTTGTATTATAAATTACTCTAACTTCGGGATGAAGTTTCTTGAAGGGTGTGTGTATGTAACAACCCTAATTAACTATTTAATTATCATGGTTGACAAATATTAATATAATTAATTATTAAAATAACTTTATGGAGACTTTATTATAATATTATTAAAATTGGTAGTTGAAGTAATTAATGGGAGGGATAAGGTGGTTGAGGAATTAATGGGGGATAAGGCGGTTGGAGAAATGGGAGGATAAGGGAGAGGGGGGAACTTAGGGAAGTCATATTTTGGTTTTTGGAGGGTAAGAAAATTTGGGGCAAGAAGGAGGAGGAAGAAAGGAAAGAAGGGGTTGCAGGGAACAGTTTGGCTTGAGGACTCTCACTGGGACACAATTGTTGCTGGGAATTTTGGGCTCGGGGGCCATGAAACCATAAGGATTCCTGGAACTAGGGAGCTGGAGAGGCTGTTCCTAGTTGGCTGGGATGTTTATACTTAGTTTGGGCAGGATCATCATCATCAACAACATCATCAACCAGGAAAGGACTAAAACAACTAAGCTTCAGGTTGAGGTAAATACCTTATGCATTTTCTTCTTACTGTTATCATTATATTGCTGTTAATTATTATACTATTAGTATGCTGTCAGTATGCTTCTAAACTGTCAATAATTATGCTGGAATCATTATGTTGGTAGAAGAATATCAAGAAAGAAGATTCTAAACTAAGTAGCAGTAACTAAAGAAGTAGATTAGAAAGTATTTATGTATTCATATTTATTTTTATGAGGCTCTATAATAAGAGGCCTTACATTTTCCACCCATAAAATACTAAAATAATTGAAAAGTTATATAATGATCCATTTCAAAGCATAAAATAAATTGATTAATTCATTATCAATTTTCTTTAGATACAATATACTAAAATGTATCTTAATAGATTATTCTTATTCTATATTAAAATAAATGAAAACTTATATAATGATTTATTTTGAATCATTATTAATTCATTGATAATGATTGTTACCCTCCCCACCCAAGTTCAATTCCTTGTGAGTGATATGTTGCACCCTTAAATGGGTCTATAAGATGCTCTTGTTATCAAGCATCCAATATTCTGAAAATACTCTATCTCCCTATAATAAATATGAAAAAAAATGTACATATAGAATGGGTGATTAGAATGAGGGATATAAAAATACAATCTTAAGATTGATATAAAATAGTTTAAGGAGTTAGTTATATTATATTAAGTAATTGATTACAAAGTTGATATATAATATTTTAAGGGATAGGTAGGGGTGGTAGGTGCATGAGACTATTCATGATCTTGGAGAAAATTAGGTTGTCAATAATGTTTTGGGACTTGGAAATATATCTAACAGTTTTCTGGAAGCTTATTCTTTGTGGTGCGGCCTCATCATTGCCAAGGATGACATAATTAAAAGTTTGATAGTGCTTGGAGATTCAATGTTGGTTATTAGAGCTATGAAGGAACAAGCCAATCCACATGAGAGAAAACTGAGTTCTCTATTTTAGGGCATTAAGAGAGTGACAACATATTAAATGAAGAAATTTCCCCTTTTTTAGATCAAAAGGGAGCTCAGTGCCGAAGCTGACTATGAGGCCAAGGTGGCAACGACACTAAGACAAGGTTCCAATATTAAAAATGGGGTTTCAAGAAAATCTCATATACCTTAAACAAACAATGGCATTTAACCCAGTTAGTATTAAATTCGTATCAACAAGTGGAGGTTATGTAGGGACATATGGCATGTGACCTCCGCAGTTATCACATATGATAAGTCATTTCAGGGTTATGGAAATTAAATTCCCTTTTGTGAGTTTTCTATCGACATATGGGACAATGCTCCATTGGTTATGTTTATCCCCTCCTGGCTCAATCTACATTGTAAAGGTGGACAATATAGACTACAAGTATGTTCAGGTTACAAGAGAGGAGGCCCGATGCAGGAGTATCAACACTGCACATCAACATCATAAGGAGACGTACTCGGTGTATTCCATTTTCTCAATGTGGGTAACTTCCTTCCTCTCGACTAGGCAAGCCCTGGTTCCTCAATTTGCCTTCTTAGTTATTATTTCTCTAGAGAAATTGCATGTCTTAGGAAGGAGTGGTGGGTATAGGGATTGGTTGTTTTTGATAGTCTGTCAAGGGGTCAAAAATCAATATCATTGTTGGGGAGTGGTTTGGTATGGTTTTAGTATCATTTTGAAAGGAATCCCTCTTACTATCATGGACAATCCATATTTAAAAGAAGTCTAAAGAATTCTGTGTAGGCATGAAGAAATCACCTAGACAAACATAATAGCTCTTATGTTAATTTCCACAAAAATCTCAGAGATGGAGAAAACCAATGCCACACAAAATTCCAATATCATTACTCTCATCCTCCTTCAAAATCAAAGGATCGACTCCCTGGAAGAAAAATCTAATAGGCTTCGCTCATCGATTGCGTCCTCTTGGATGTAATCTCTCTCTTACCTCCAATAACTTAGGCTCTGGAAATCTTTTGCAAGTAGGAATAAGAGAGTAGGAAACATTTTTTCAGAACATGGATCCTATGGAGATCGAGGAACCAAGTCCCCCTCACTCAGGAGAGGGGTAGGAAGATAACGACGATGTCCATATATAAAGTTGTGAATGTTTTTTTGAATCATTAGTTTTTTGGGTCAGTTTGTTAAGCAAGTCACAAGTGTAATCACCTAGAACTCATGTTTGGAAAATGTTCTAAAGGATAATATAATATGTTTAGAAGTTAGTACAATTATATAGAAATCTCTGAATTTTGATGAATGTACAAGTTTCTTTCCTCGACACAATCCCCTTTAATATAAATATATAATTTTTGTTTTATAACGTTTTTATACATTAATGGTTTTAATTTTTCCACCCATAAAATACTAAAATAAATGAAAAGTTATATAATGATCCATTTCGAATCATAAAATGAATTGATTAATTCATTATCAATTTTCTTAAGATACAATATACTCAAACGGATCTTAATAGATTATTCTTATTCTATATTATAGATTATTCTTATTCTATATTAAAATAAATGAAAAATTATATAATGATTTATTTTGAATCATTATTAATTCATTGATAATTTTCAATAAATTGCCATCATTATTAATTCATTGATAATTTTCAATAGATTGCCATCATTATCATCATTATTTTTATTCCAATATTCATGCTCATGAAAACATATTCAAACATGCTAAATAAATTTCCAAGAAAACACTTGGTTGTACCTTATTATAGATAGTGAGTAAAAGTAACACATTTTGGGGTGGTGCAAGAGATACTCATTCAATAGTCATTCCAACAAGTGGAGCATAAGGATTGGGATTTTCCACCCATTTTATGAGAATTGGCATAAGGATTATTGGTATGATGTAACAAATCAAATTAAAAGGAAGAAGAAAACACATTATCAATGGAGGGGATTGTAATCAAATATAACATAATTGTTAATAAGATTATCTTTAATCAAGATCATTTAATCTGTGAGAAAAAAATTTAATATTAAATTGTTAAAATAAATATTGATTGTAAGAAGATTTTTACCACCTTTAATTAAATGTTTCATTTAAGCTATCCTAACTTTATATCATCATACCTTGTAAATCACTAGTCATAATCAAAATTTTAGATATATAAACAAAACAATATTATGGTTGTTAAACTATGTATTCATCATTGCAAAATTTTGGTAGATAATTGATCTATAAGGGAGTGCACTGGAATAAATAGTGAAACCATTAGCCCAAAGGGTTAGTTTGAGTGGTTGAGTGTTGTGAATTACAAGTATGAGGTCATGGGGTCAAGTCCTTGAGTTGGTTTCCTCTATGAATATTATGTGCCTCACCTTGATGTTCCCATCAAGTTAGGTTGCCAAAACTATAACCGACCAGTTTACCTTGGATGCCATCCTCAGAACGAGGGTAAATGCCTAGTGGGTTTCCTTGGGATGTGGATTTCATCAGAAAAAAATAGTGAAACCATGACACAAATTTTAGTGTAGCATTGTTATTATGCCATCAAACATAACCATACAAAAACCAAACAATTTTTTTAAAATGGAACTAAAACATAACCTTAATGTAACAATAAAATATGAACAACAATAATCCATCAAAAAATAATTTAAAACATCATTCATAAGCTAACACCTTACACATCACACATCACCACTCATATCCCAATTATGAAGTCTCAACTATGGATTAAGAGATCAACTCTACTCTTGACCTTGACCACAAATCATTAACAAAGCAATCCATGCATGTTGTCAAACATAAGCTAAAATCAACATCAAAGGGTTTCCCACGATCCCTTTTGATAAGCCAATATGAAGAGAAATGACTTTAGATAAGTCCATTGCTTCACAAGCCACACACACATGCTTTGTAAGAGAACTTCTCAAATAACATAAGCATGCTAAAGCGACAATCAAGTAGAACAATCAAAGAGCATGCTCACTCCATCAAGAAATACTCAAGACACTCAAGCCATGTTCTTTCACTTACCAAGCCAATCCTATTGATCAATAACATTAAATAAGGATTTGAAATATTATTGCCTTCATAGCAATACTCAAGACACTCAAGCCATGTTCTTTCACTTACCAAGCCAATCCTATTGATCAATAACACTAAATAAGGAGTTGAAATATTATAGCCTTCATAGCAATATGAAATCATTGGTTTCAAGAGTTTTAAATCTTCTAATCTCAACTGAAAATAAAAAGTAGTATTTATAGTGTTGAAGGTTAAGGAAATGATCAAATAAAAAAGATTTTAAGAACTTTCTTTCTCATCACAACGCATTGTCATCTATGCCCATAGGGATAATTTATTGATTACCAATTCAAATAATCATGTATCCCATTATATAGCAGATTTCAAGTCCATTATTCTAAATTTATAACAACAAATGTTGTTTCATATTCCAAGCATTCTAAGCATAAGGATGAATGATCAAACCTAATATTAATAGTGATTTGTCTCGGACAACTCAACTCAACTTAGTCATTTAAAAATAAAAATAAAAAGTAAAATAAAAATCTACAAGTTATTAAAAATGGGATATAATTCTACTTGCCCAATTACTCAATATTCTCATTAACCAAATCAAAGAAGAGAGTGCCCAATACATGGACAACAATTTATACAAACAAATTGGTTCCTTTATATAAACTCACAATGTTGAAGGAGTGCTCAATATGGACATCCAATTTCCACTTACCATTCATACTCAACTTGAAATGCAAAACCAAAGGACTACCCAATCAAGGTACCAATTTGTCCATGTAAATTGATTCATTCACACCTAAACATGCTTCCCAACAATTAATTTATTCCACCATAATATAAAACAATATACATTAGAAATTCGAAAAAAAAAAAAAAATCTTAAAAATGGAAAAAATGGGATACAAATGAGATACAATTCTACTTTCCCAATTACTCAATATTCTCATTAACCAAATCAAATAAGAGAGTGCCCAATACATGGACAACAATTTATACAAACAAATTGATTCCTTTACATAAACTCACAATGTTGAAGGAATGCTCAATATGGACATCCAATTTCCACTTACCATTCATACTCAAATTGAAATGCAAAACCAAAGGACTGTACAAACAAATTGGTTCCTTTACATAAACTCACAATGTTGAAGGAATGCTCAATATGGGCATCTAATTTCCACTTACCATTCATACTCAAATTGAAATACAAAACCAAAGGACTACCCAATCAAGCTACCGATTTACGTACCTAAACATGCTTCCAAACAATTAATTTATTCCACCATAATATAAAACACTATACATTAGAAACTCCAACATAAGAAAACAACATTCTTCAATACCAATGGATAGTTTATAAAAGTTCCATTATACCATTCTATTTCTACAAATGCAAGGTTTTCTCATACAAGTTCCAACCATATAATATTCCTTCTCATGCAAAAGGATGTGCATGAAATTAAATTATACATATTGCAGAGCTAGTAGACTACCTAACCAAGCATTGATTTGTTGTTAAAAATCATTTTCCTCTTCATATAATTTGTTGTTAAAAATCATTTTCCACTTCATATGAGTAATGCAAATAGACTAATCATTGTTGTTGGAGAACCAAGTAATTTGGTAAATGTGAAGAACAATGAATTCCAAGGATAGGTTGTGTCCAAAGACATTGTTACAACATTAAATCACAGGTGATTATAACTCAACATATAATAAATAACAAAAAACTTGCATGATAGACCAATCCATATCGACACTTATTATAACCTAAAGTATAACTAACTCCCTTATAATGAGGAACACAATCAAATTTAATCACTTTTAGCATGCCTAGATATTTTACTTTTCTATCTTGGCCTATACACTAGTGCACTAAGTCATGATCACCTTTGGTTAGTCTGAACAACCAGTCGATTGCCCAATCAATCCTCAATTGTGTACTAACTATCTTTAGAAAATCCCATGATGTGATGAACTTGATGTTCCAACATGCCCCCCATTAGCATAACTCTTTGGATATTTAGAAGGTGGAATTATATCTATACATCACCCATAATTGTAGCATCTTGAAGCCCAAACATAGCCCAAAATTTCATAAGCTTATCTTGTGTGAATGTTTCATAAATATATTAATAATCTAATTATCTATCTTGTAATAACAAGAATCACACCATGTTGCTATACCAACTATCTCAAATAATGGCCATGAAACTATACACACTTTATTTAACTATGAGTAACAAGGTTTTCAATTACTTGTAGTTTACTTTCATTATCATAATAAACTACAATTAATGCCTCAAAGGGGATTCCAAGTTTACCCATCAGGTTGCAAATCAAACTTGCCTATGTGCTAGTATTAACTGCACCTATATGTTTTTCCTTGATTCCTGATAGAGAAACCACCTTCTTCTTTTTATAAGACTGCAATACAGGGCTAAA
>ML799829.1:62414-73127 GCA_009831015.1 Picea engelmannii | reverse complement strand
ATATCACTTCTTACGAGAACAAGTGCTTGAGAAAAAGGTGAAATTGGAGTATGTTTCCTCCAAAGAACAAGTTGCTGATATATTTACCAAACCTCTACCCAGGGAAGCGTTCGAATATCTCCGACAAAAACTGGGAGTAGTCTTTGCCATGCAGAGGATCAGGTCTACTTAAGTACAGAAGCCTCAATTGGTTGTAAGGTGCTGATGAGCATCTCTAAATGCTCTGGCTAAGGGAGAGCATTTATTTGTGTGCCCCAAAGAGGACTGCAAACTGCAGTTATCATCTATGTCTAATTTGAAACGTCATGTGAAGCGGCATGGAGAGAGAGGCGAGTCATGGCAGAGTCTAAATCTGCAATCCAGAGAGGTGAAGAATTATCCTTTCCCAAAGCCATGTTGTGGGAAGGTTTTTAAAAGTCCATCAAGGCTAGTGAAGCACCTGGATGATGTGCATTCTACAACATATGTACAGGGTATTTGCTGTGAGTCGGGCTGTTTGAAGTACTTTACAAATGCAGAGGCTTTGAGAGCACATGTGCAACAGAACCACAACCGTATTTGTTGTGAAGTTTGTGGGAGTCAACAATTGAAGAAACAGATCAAAAGGCACATGCACATTCATGAAAGCCAAACATGTGTGGAGAGGATAAAGTGCCACTTTGACAATTGCTTGCATAGTTTTACTCGAAAATCAAATCTCAATCAGCACATTAGAGCAATACACCTTGGATTAAGACCATTTAAGTGTAGATTTCATGAATGTGAAATGAGTTTCTCACATAAGGCTATCAGAGACAACCATGAGAAGACAAGAAGACATTACTATGTACAAAGAGACTTCTTGGAGGAGGATGCTGCCCTTCAGTCAAGGCCACGTGGTGGCCGAAAGAGAAAAATGTTTACAATCAATACACTGTTGAAAAAGAGAGTAGCATGTCCAGATCGAAGCAACACTGTTCTTGATAATGGATCATCATTTTTAGATTGGTTAACCCCAAGCAGCAGGGAATGATCCTTACATTTATGGAAAATCAAGTATATTGTGTTGAGACCATTGGCTAATTTCCCCTGTAACTAGATTGAAGTGGTAAAATGTAGAACAACATATGAAGTGCATTTTAAAATGTTCAACTGATATCAACCACACGTTTTAGGGGCAAGAGGCAAGATAAAAAAAAAAGGATTTGTCTCTGAAGTCCCCCTTGATTACCACAGGGACTAGATTATGGCAATGCCAACAATTTCTGTTGTTGGGGAGAAGGGGTTATTGAAGCTTTTGTCCCAGCATCCCCAACAACATCAGTCCAAGCAATCGAACAAAATTATTATTATTATTCCCAACAGCCCCAACAACATCAGTTAAACCAAAATAAATTGAATAAGGAGCCGCTCGAGCAGCACTGATTGAACCAGGATCATTCCCAAGAGAAGTTGAAGTAGCAGAACGACCAACGCAATCGCTGAAGCCTAACCATTAGTAGAAGCCCAGAGTTGGAACCAACATCATTTACATAAGCTGTTGAAGTAAGCAACATTCCCTCAATTGAAGGAGCATCCAGTTGTTGAATAAGCTGGAACCAGAATCACCAGTTCTAATGTAATTGAAAAAGGAGCATGATCTCAGAGGGAGCACGGTACTGTCCACTCTTTGCCATTGATGTCAAAGGGGGAGGAAAACGACAGAGGAAGAGTATTGCCATCAATGATAAAGGGGGAGATTGTTGGACATATTGTCATTGATGGCAAAGGATGAGGCAAAAGAAGAAGAATGTATGAAGAAGGAGAAAGAAAATTAGTGTATGGTCTAGTTTTGGTGATACTCTCTCAGGAGAAGAATACCCAGAGAAATTGGGGTATTGATAGGCAGCTTTGTGATGATCTATGGATAGATTTCGGGGTGCTCAAGTATAGTGGGCTTGAAAACCGTCAGATTGCATAAGGTAAGGGATCATGGTAACAACCGTTGGATGGGCGCATAGGTTTAATTCAAAATTTTTATGTGGGACCCGATTTCCCCAGAGCAATAAATATGGACTCGAGCAATAGGGACCTGACTTTCCCTTTGCATTATTGGTTCATTATGCCAAGATCTTAAAACCCTAGTCGAAGATAAAAGAGCCCCGTTGAGTAAATGAATGGGATGCCATTAGCGTTGAGTGGTTTTGACCCATGGTCTTAAGAAGGGGTCGATGCCCTCTTCTACAATAGATCTGCAAGCAAAGGAGGGTGGTAAGGATTTTGACAGGTCGTAGGGGTCTTTTTGCAGGATGTGGAGGCCATTTTCTGACCGTAGGGACATCTACAGGTCTCTGAGGTCATTTGTGCAGGCTGCAGGGAAGGTTTGAGGAGGGAGGAACCTCATTGTGGTAGTTGGGTGGCAGATCTACATTGACAGAGAGTTCTCTTCAGTGGGTTTAGCAAATAGGAGAGCCGAGGCATCATCTCCAAGTTTATTATCTTGTTTAATGTGCGTTTAGGAGGCTTTTGCAGCTGCCTTGCAACCAGTAGATTTGTGTTTCTTTTGGAGATAATTGCAGTTGTTATTATATCCACTAGAAAATTGTGTATTGATGTGATTTTGGGATACAAGTCTTAATAAGATGCCCTAACTGTCTCTTCTAAAAGAAGATGATGGCCAGCGCATAGAACTCATATGAATCTGGTTGGGATTTCTGACGAAGGATGTTGAATGCATATATTCTCTGAAGTCTAGGTTATTGCTGATATTCTGAAGTTTTGGGCAAATATGTTTGTTGACAAATGCACAAAGGGTTGAAACTACCTGATCCAGTGTGAAAATTGATGAAACGCGGTCAACAGCGAGTCTGAGGGTTAAAGCATTCAGTAGAGGCATCCTACTAGTAGAAACTGGTGCTATTTTCAGGGGGTTGAAGCTCCCTTCCAGGAAAGGCTGGTAAATGAGAGAAGGTTGCAGCCTTCTGCAGGTAGAAGCCTGCGTACTAGTATGAGTCTGCACTAGTACAATGTTGTAAAACGTTTTCTTAATAATAATTATTGAAGACAAAGATAACGACAGCGGTGGTTTTCTCCGAATTTGGGTTTCCACCTTAAATCCTGGTGTTCATGTGTCTTACTCATGTGCATTGGTTTATTTTGTTATTACTACACTGAATTACTGCTTAATAGACATTTGATGAATGAATAAATTCATAATAAGATCTCTGGATGCACTCTTGTTTTCTTAAGACTATACAATAGCTGGTCTCTACAAAGTAGCCTAAGGTTTAAGTGAAAGAAAAGAGAAAATCAATTGATTGCACAAAATACTGATTCACCCCCCCTCTCAGTATTTCTCAAGACTGGAGGCTTATGTGTTTGTTAGGCCAGGGAGCCTGAGTGTTGAAGGCCAGGGGCCTGCTGTTGTATATGTAATCACGCAGAACAATTAATAAAATATAAACGCCACCATGTGTAGACCGATCACGATGAATGAGTGAAGGGGAACTAAGCATCCATAAGGTGGGAAAGGAGTTAGGGGCTGGAAGGTGGAAAAAGGGGCTAAGCCTAGGGGGCTTAAGCCTGGGAATAAAATTTTAATATTATCCCAAAAGACATGTGCATTTTATGTTTTATCCTAAGTTTCTGGAAAGGGGAGAACATGCAAGGGAGATGCGTGCTGGTGGAACACATGCAGTTTCATGGGTGACAAGTGTCAACCCTGACGCATGTGAATAAAACGGCCAGGGTGAGCCGTGAGAAGGGTTCCTCCCCCATTCTACCCGATTGTCTGAATGCGTACGGAGCCCTGGATAGTACTACCAACCCAACTCCTGCAGAGAACCTTCGTGCGTCCCTGTGATTCGAAAGGTCTGTGTCTGGATCTGAAAAAACCGGTGTGTATATTCCCTGAACGAGAAGCCTGCGTGGATTTGGGGAAAGAGTCTGTGTTTGTTCTGGAAAGTTGGTACACCCCTTCTCTGTTCTAAACTGGGAAGTCTGAATCGACCCCTACGTGGACGACTCGTCACACATCCTTGAGAATACATAATGTGAGTCTATTCCATGTTGCCAAATTGAGAGAACAAAAGTGTCTCGTCCCTACTAAGCTTGGCTATACTATTGCACCTGTCTGGAGCTGCCCTGGGGTGTTCGTGTCTGGATTCCCGTGGATTGTGGTGGACGTGTAGTGTTTGACCCTGTGTGGCTTGTTGGCCAGTTTGTACAACACTCTCTCCAGGTGAGAGAGGTGGTTGAAGTTGGAAGACCAGGTTTTTGGACCTGTGAGCGACTCCCTCCAGGTGAGAGAGTGCGCAGAGGAAGGAGAGAACTCCTGGAAGGAACCTTGTAGCTGCCATAGAGCTCGGAGAATTCCGGTCTGGTCTGTTCTTGTAACCCAAGGCAAGGGAGATTAGCAGCCGAAGGACAGTCCAGGTGACAGAGAAGGTGTATACTCCTGGGGTGGAACAAACATGTGGGGAATGAGGGTCTATGGGCGGTGAGCGTGGGAGTTTCCTTGGAGAGAATCCCTTCCTTGTGGCTGTGTGTTGTTTTCCCTATAACCTTAGCCTAGCGTAGGATTCCTTGTCTTGGGGTGGAGCTTAGTCCCAGCTCGGGGGTGACCCACTGCTGAGCTGATGAGCAGTGTGGTCTAAGTCTGGGAGGTTCGTGGAAGGCCTACACTTGGTTGGTGTATTCTACCACTATTAAAAAGATAAGTATCTGTTTATGTTTTAATCATGTTTTTGCATGACTCTACTGCTTATGTTATCATGATTTCTGCTGTGTAAATGAATTAGTATGAAATGCTATTGATTGTTAATTATGGCAGTAACTCATATGAATACTCTGTGTAGAAGGTGTTTATTTGTTTAAATGAATGGGATTATAATACCTGTATGAGTTATGTATAGAGTGGTGTTAAAGTTTCCTTTTAAGAGCAATTAAGCCTTAGTAGCCAGAAAAGGGGCGCTACATTTCCCATAGGGGAAGACAAATGTACCTTATAGAAGGAGTTCCTGCATCAAATTCACCATGTGATTTCATAGTCGAATGATCAGAAAAGCCATTGTTTGTACTTCACTATGTTGTATAAGGTTGATTGTGGGTGATGTTTGTTATGTGGGTTGATTATCTATTCAACATGATGGTCAATGTTGTGTAATAATTAATAGATCATGAATTCATCACAATTTCAAATGTTTCACTAATTAAAAATCTTGAAAAGGACTTCAAAAAAACAACACATGAAGTATACTAATCAAAGACAACATCCCTCCTATAAATAATTTCATGTTTGACTAGATAAATCAACATGTAGGCCTATGAAAAATCAAACTAGCCCACCATAATACAAGCATGACTATTTGCATCCAACTTATTTCTCTTATCATTTGGAATACAACCCCACCCTATACATACAAACATTTTGAGATGTCCATTGACTAAATTTTTCCTCCCACTCAATTTCTCAAGAGGGGTCTAATGAGGCCTCAACTAGCTCTGAGTCTCTAGACCTAAGGACCCCCTTTTTGTAAGGTTTTCACAATAAGCTTCATCTTCATCACGTTTTTATTGACTTATCTTACCATTGATGAATATATTTAAGTCATAAATGAGGATTAAACATGTTAACTAATGGCCTTTGCTTTGTGATTAAATGCATACTTATGTTTCTCACCATAACTTGATCTTTCTTGATTTTGGAACTTTTAACTCCTACTTGTCGTATGCTGGAATTTTTAACTCCTACTTGTCGTATGTGAGATCATAATTGTGATTTTTGTTATTGATCATTGTGCGGTAGATTTTGTCTCTACATAAGGAGTCCATATCTATGTTAAATAGTGTACAAGAACACTCAATACAGTTTTGGTTTGTGAAAATAATGTCTACTCTTCCATTTCTCTACACGGTATCAAAGAAGGTACCTTCCTGATTGTCTTGTGACAATGGGGGCTTCACCTTGTTGACCAATATGTTATCAATTCATAAAGGGGGTTTTTAAAATGTGAAAAATAAAGCCAATTTATTGTAGGTATTGGGGCATGTGGAGTCTTATGGGGTTTATAGATATTTGGGGGTATAAAAAGGGGTATCTCATAAAAATATGGGTTTGTTTTATTGGAAACATGCATTGGGATGTGGTTCAACAAAAGGATTTTGGGAGGTATTTATCAATATCTAGTGAAATTAAGGTTTAGTGTAGGTGAGAGTAGTTTTTTTTAGAGTGTTGCTACGGTTTCTCTATAGCATTCTGCTATGATTTATTTGCTGTGCTATGGTTTGTTTGTCCATAGTTTCGTTTGGTGTAAGCATGGATTTGAAAATCTTCTACTCATGGTTGTGGTGATCACCGTATGTCATTTAGTGGTTATTGTTGTGAATCTGCTGAAAAAATGCACAAGTGAGTATGGATTTGTTGATCTATTGCTGGCGATATAGATCAATTTGGAGTGGCACCACAAAGAACTTGGATTACCGAAGGAGGAGTGTGGATATATGTAGATAATTGTTCAAGGCTATATGGGTTGTATTGTGCTTGGATTAACCTTGCTGTCCGCGAAACAAAAATGAATATTGGGCACTAAATGTGCCTATGTTGCAAGATTGATATGAGCCTGCTAATGCAACCTCACTAGCACCCTCATTGATTGGATGCATTTATTTTCTAATTGTTGCATTGCCTTCTTGACCACATGAATTAAAAAAGTGTTCGGAAAACAAGCAGAGAGAGCTTGACAGAATCCACGAGGAAGAGAAAAAGGAGCTCCAACAAAATCATGGCTAAAAAAAATAAAAAGTAAAAAAATAAAAACCTAGAATCCATCCCATCTCGCCCCCAAAACCCCACCATATGCCATAAACAATAGCTTTTTCAAATCCACATCAAAGGAAGAAATTGGTCTGAAAAACAAAGATCAATTTACTTCTATTCTTATGGAGGTGGAGGACCCGTAATGGACAACATCTCACCATGAGCATTAGAGAGGAAAATTATTCAGATGTCGTGGGTTGTGTAAGCAATTTGCAACTACTGAAGGGAGCCGTCGTGGGTTGTGTAAGCAAGTTGCAAGTACCGAAGGGAGCCGAAAAAAATGGTGAAGTATTTGGAGGAAGCAACTAGTCCATGTGTTTCCATTTCAGATGATATTAATCAATATAAATCCATCTTAACTTCGGTTTTATGAAGTGCCTAGAGGGATCAAATCTCTCCATATACAAACCCTTCTTCTTTAACCCTTTTTAGAGCGAAAAGAGAAAAAGGTCAGAACCTACATATACAATTTTCATTTACTTAATTTATTATTATTATTATTTAAAAGTGACACATGCCATCTCCACATTGAATTTAGACAAAGAATCACACATAAACCTAATACTAAACTGAAAAATGTACCTCTCTACACAACAAATCCTCCACAGTCGCTGTAATAGGATTTATAAGTCTGCAATCCTTTTTGTTTTTCTGATTGTTATATTTACCAAATACAATTCTATGTGGGAAGGCGATATTCAAGAAACCAAACGATGGAAAAAGGGAAGAACAACCGACGACTATATCATTTCGAGGGGACGAGTTGAAGGCAAGATTTATGGAGAATTCCAGGCTGGAAAGTAAAGGCACGACTTATGAATGAACGTATACATATTAATGTCTTTTCATGGCATGTGAATGCCTTATCCTTGGTGATAGTTTCGATGATCTGATTACTGTAGTCACCATGAGTATGTGCATAAGTGATAAAATCCTAAGTCAAAAGCCTTTTTGAGATCAATCCTTCACTCGGTGGGCTTTGGCATCAAGTTCACGGACTGGATAATGGCTTGCGTTACTAGTGCCAACTTTGCGGTATTGATTAATGGGGAGGCTTCAAACTTTTTCAAAAGCGAACGAGGGCTCCGACAGGGATGCCCTCTTTCACCTTATCTCTTCATTCTCCTCATGGACAACCTTAGTCTTCTCCTTGCTAAATCCATCTCCGAACACCGGATATCGGGTATAAAGGTATCAAGGTTCATCAAGATGGTACATCTTATGTTTGTGGATGACATTCTCATTATGTCAAATGCCGATCTTCCGGAGTGGCAGGCGATCATGGAGGTACTTCAACTTTTTTGCTCAGCCACAGGTCTGTCCATTAATCCTCTAAAATCCACTATACACTACTGGGGTATTTCAGAAGCTAAGATTATACTACTCAAAAGCTCCATCCCTTTCACATTTATTGATTTGAAGGATGGCTTCATTTATCTGGGCTTTAGGCTAAAACCGAGAGTCTCCACATCTGCTGATTGGTACTAGTTAGTTGCTCTATTTGAGAGAAGAATTGGCTTCTGATGCAATTAGTGGCTGTCCCTGGGTGGACGTCTCATTCTTGTCAAATCTGTTCTTGAAGGCCTCGCTGTCTACTGGATGACCCTCGCCCGAATCCCCAACAAGATCATCATTTTGCTGCGTAGTCTCTCTTTTAACTTTCTGTGGAACGATCTCGCCGGAAAACATCGGTTCCATCTGTGCAGTTGGCAGCTACGGGTTAAGCCCCGCATTGCAGGGGGCTGGGGGCTCAAAAATCTCTCCATTTTCAACACAACACTCTTAGCTTGTACCTTCTGGAGAGCTGTCACACATGACAACATCTGGCATCGAGTCATTATGGACAAGTATCTCGGTGCCATTCCGCTTCTTCCTTGGCTTCAGATGACCTCTCATGACCAAGGTCGGGCTTCACCCATCTAGAAGGATTTTCTCTCCGCCTTGCCGGTGATTCTTCATTGGCTTAGGTGGAAGCCCGGATCGGGCGCTGAGATTTCCCTTGGTAGGGACAAAATCCTTGGATTGGATAATCTCTCGATCCTCTCGCCTCAGCTCAAATATCTACTTTCTTCGCAAAGCTAATTTTTCCTGGCTCAGATGAGAGGGACAAACTGCGCCCTCCACCTCCCTGACCTTTGGCTACATAGCAACACACTTCAGCTACAAGGTTCCGTGGCACTGGAATGGGATGCTTTCACCACTGCATTGAAATCGGTGGGTATCTCTCTCCGGAATACACGTGACACTCTCCTGTGGGCAGGAGGTGATGGCTCAGGTATCCTTACAGTAAAAAACACTTATGAGGCCCTCATCCACACACAACCCATCGTTGCTGATCCCCCTTGGCATCACCAGATTTGGAATTGGCATATTCCTCTCAAGCTCCTTCTTTTCTTCTGGCTTTGTGTGAAGGACAAGGCACTCACTTGGGAGGCCCTCCGTAGGCGTGGATGGCAGGGTCCTGGGATTTTTCCCCTTTGCAATCAAGAAACTGAAGACATACACCATCTCATGATCCACTGTAATTTCACTTCACACATCTGGCATCTTCTATCTCTGCAGTTCTCTCTTCCGCTGGCCTGGAATGGCATCACTATTTCAGATTATCTCTCATCTTGGTTATCGGACAGACAGGCTCCTCATTCACTGGCTACACACGTTTGCTGGCAGACCTGGATTGAGAGGAACCTTGTGATTTTTGAGGGTCGGACCCCCTCCTTTCAAGCGGTCTTACACAGAGTTCTTTCCTCCTTCACCTGGCAACCGATCACAGTAAAATCCCTCCATTATAAAGCTTGTGATCACTCGCTGATGGCTGGTGGTACTCTTGTCTTCTTTGATGGTGCAGCTCTGCCTAACGGTCTTTGTTGTGGGGCAGGCAGAACGTTCAAGACTCATTCTTCCCGAATCACAAAATGGTATTTAAACTGTGGTACGGGATCCAACAACAAAGTTGAACTCATGGGCCTGTGGGCATCTCTCTACCTTGCCTCATGCTGGTCTTTAAATCACCTTCTGGTCCTAGGAGACTCTCGAGTGATAATCGACTGGATCAACCAGAAATGCCAGCTACAGTCCATACACTTGGAGGGATGGAAGCAACGAACAATGGAGCTGGCTACTCTCTTCACCGATGTTCACTTCCAGCATATTCCCAGGTATCATAATTCTGAGGCCGATGCCTTATCCAAAAGGGCTCTTATTGCAGTAGCTGGGCGTCTCTCGATCTTTCATTTTGACAATGGAATTGAAAGATCTATCTCCAGTATCAATCTGTTTGAATCATAGTGGCCTTCTATCAGTATTGAGATATAATGGACTGTCATATTCTTTCAAGCCTATACTTTCAAGCCTCTATCTGTGGGTATAGTCTCGTCGGCTTAGTGTGCATACCAGTCGACCAGGGTAATGGCGAACATTGTTGTCGCATAGGATTTTGTAACTTTCTGTTGCCATGATCAGCAAGGTACATGAAGTATTGCGGCCGCTACAGGGATATGTTATCAGAAATGTTTATATTGCCTAGCACTGTATATACATTTATTAACAGCAAGTCAACTGCTTTGTAAATAGATTTATACATTATATAAATTTGAGTTAATTTTCTTCTTGGAAAAAAAAGATAAAATCCTAAGTCTATTTTCATCCAACAATTTCTCTCAAATGGTAATAGTCGACAATTTCTCTCACTTGTAACCTCTTTAATGGCTTTGGTAAATGTTTTACAAGGGTTCATAATTGCATTTATGATTATTCATGAGTGGTCCCATGAAGGACATAAATGATTTTTTTTTTGTCCCATTCACATGGCATGGAAACAAATTGTCCATGGTAAAATGATTTCAATAAAGCATGGTTTGGTGCATTCAATTACAAGGAGGAATCAAACTTGAATGCCGCCCTTAAGAGGTATTTTCCTAGTGGGATTGATATCTATT
>ML799829.1:50899-62364 GCA_009831015.1 Picea engelmannii | reverse complement strand
TATTGTGTTGGGAAGTTTCAATTTTATTATGGTTTGTGCTCCATTTTATCTGCATTAAGAGTCTTTCTATTGAAATGGCATGTAATATGTTATTACATGCTAATTTGTATTAATTTTTCTAAAGCAGTCCATTTCAGGCTTGAAATACAAGTAAAAAAGACAGGTGCAATTTTTAACAGTAGAGATCTCATGTACAGTTCAAATTAACCGCTCTCACGCATTCAATGTTTCAAAATCACGCAAATCTTAACAACCAGACAAAAGCACCGAAGTGTCGAAACACCGTAGAACTGAAATGTCGAAATGACGTCAGACCACCACGTCACTCCAGGCCCATACCACTTCGGGAATTTTCAATTCAGAGAAAACATAAACTTCTGAATGCCGAAATGCCAAAGAAACTTAGCACTCCTCATTTTAGACGTGTGGCGTTCATCCGTTAGAGACACACAGCATCCATCGGGCACTGACACGTGCAACTCATTTATGGTCATTTGGTTGCGTCATTCACCCATTTCCATGTGACACGTGTCACCCTTTTTTCCATGACACGTCAACACAATGACGTCAGGTGACCATGTCAAATTCAGGAGATTGTTCTCTAGAAGGTATTCCTTCTCAACATTCAAAGCTCCTGAATGCCAAAATTATCGCTATCTCTAAATGTGGTTAAAAGGATTCTGGAGTTGGCAGACAAATAGAATTTAGCGTGGTGCTAAAATAACACGGTTACCTAGATCACATATTGCAACAAGATCAATAGTCCATGAATTCTCGACAATCGACGACTGGGATTTATTACAGAACTCCGGGCTTTGGAAGTTCTGGGCTGTCCATACTCTCCAACCTTCCGGATTGCCCAGTCTCCAGACTGTGGTATTTGTTGCCATGTACCTTCTCTCGAGATAAATGATTGAGGGCATTTGCAGGGGGAAAAGTTGCGCTGGGTTTAATTTTGAAGAGTGGTCCTGCAATTTAAACCGTAGTTTTCTCTCTGGAGTACATGGCGTCACTAGGTGCATTGCAGAACAGAAAGAAGGTTGCCTCAAACCACTTTCTCGCACCCCCGAAAATTGACCGTTAGTCATTTAAATTTATTTGATTATTATTTTTCAAACATTAAAACGTTAGAGCCTTGGCACGAATATCACCTGCAGCTCAACAATATTTCGTTGCTCACCAGTTCCACTCGTTTCTAGGAAAATAAATGTATCTGAGACAGAGCAGTCCCCAACTTGCAAATCAAAGGCGATAGTTTGGTTGGGTAAGGTCATAACAATTTTCCAAGGCCTGACAAATGATGTTCAAGGTAAATAAAAGACAATGAAGGGTCGAGATAGAGTCAAATGGCAAGGAGAAGGACTGAAATGCCAAAAGAGCCCGAGTCTGGATAAAAAACGCTTCATTATAATCATTGATCGATTCAAAACTGAAACGTTTCAATTTAATCACTGTGATCGGTTTCAGAAGCTGAAGCGTTTCTTTGTAATCACTGTAATCAGTTTCAAACCGAAGGAACTCATCCTGTATAAATATTAGGAGTTCCAAATGTATTAGCAGTTGGCAGAAGTGCAAGGGCATGATTTAGCTGTTTGAACATTGAATGTAATTTTCTGAAGCTGAATATAATACATATGAAGAAGTCTTTGAAGTCTCCATGAAAATATTCTAATGGTGGTGATATGAGTTTTGTCTTCTCTCTTTGTATGTATTTCCCGTGTTTTTGATTTCATTAGCATTGTCTTCTGTTTAAATTGGATAGTTTAAAGGCCCATAATTCATCTTATGATGCTCTTGGCTTAAGCAATTTAAACTGTGTAAGTTTCTTCATAACTAATTTAGAATTCATTTCACTGATGCTCTGATGTAGTTACTTGTTTTCTCCTTTCTTCTCACACTCTACAAATTACAAATTATAACTCAGATTCATCGCCTCATTTAGCCTTTATCCTCTAGAGAGTTCTACTGACTAGTTAGTGTTCCTATTCTTTTTCAAAAATTCGACTCCATAGCCCTGTCCTCCCCCTTCCTTGCCAACAAATTATAACCCCCCCTAAAAAAAAAAAAACTAGACCTAGCCATTGATTGCCAAAGAAACACCAAGTGACACGAGAGATCCCTCTCTGAGCTGAGCAGGCTAGTACCCAACTCTAAAGTTGGTTTGTAGGTTACCCCTATTGTTTGTTTTATCAACCGAACAAATTTATAGAGTGCTAACATAATAAAGTTGTTTAATCTTTTTCAGCGTTATATATTGAGATAGTTTCTTGTTATTTGAGGGTATCCTCATTCCCTCCCCTTTGCTATTTGTCACATATGATAAGTTCTTTTATGATGTTGAGAGGGAAAAAATTTCCCGAGCTAGATAATTTTTTTGGTGTTTTTGTAAGAAAGATTCTTAAATTGATCAAAGTTAGCATACATACTGAGATTTGCGACCTCAATATAGAGTGAAGTTATTTTGTTAGAATTCATGACTTTAACAAATGACATGAGAAGTATGAAGATCCAAGACAAAGACTAAAAAAATATGTGGAAGATCCAGAAAAAGACACCAAGTATGTGCATGATTGCAAAAGAACATGGAGCCTCTTTTGAGGCCCTAGCACATGAATCCAACTACAAAGAACTAAAAGGAAAAAAAAATCATCTCTACGATACTCCATGCACACTAGAAGTCATCTAGACAATGAAAGTGCATCATCTTGAGTAAACTCTTCAAGAAATGCATTATTTGAAAAGTGGGAAAGATTAGAGTGTGGTGTGTGTTGTTGTTAAGAGGTCGATTTGAAGTTTGAAGTGGTGTGTGTTGTTGTTATTGTATGTTTCTGATTTGAAAAAACACAAAGTGAAATTAATTCCACTTCATAATTGTTGATGCATGGAAAATATGTCCAGTGATATGTTGAGCACTAGGCATGTTAAAATTGTGAAAATGGTATGGAAGTATTGGTTTGTGTTCTTGTTAAAAGCATGGTTAGTTCATTGGGTCAAATGTTGCATGTTGGGGTAGACTTGTAATGGAGTTGTGGGAAGTGTCTTGGATGCAATGAAGTTAACCAATGTAATGAGATTAGCTAATTCAATATGGAATTTCATGGTTTTGTTAGAATTAGCTACTCTCACAAATAAAAAGTGAATATGGAAATTCAGTGCAATAATTGGATAATGACATTGAAGATCCAGAGATCAAAGATGCAGATGAAGACTCCAAACATGTGAACAACTACATAAGAGAAGGAAGGTATATGAATTGATGCCAAATGTATCATTATCTCTTATTAATGTTTCGTAGCCCTGCATGGAAATAATTTGCAATGTAAAAATCATTCCTTAGTCTCCTTGTTAAGGTGTGGTGTAGCTAGATGAGAAATTTAGCTACGTGTTTTGTTCCTTCTAATTGTTCCTTGATGAAAAACTATTTGATGAATGTTGCACTATAAGTGCTCATTGGCAAGTGCATAAAGAATATAAGATTGACTTGGATACATCATGTATCTAGAATATTTTCCTAGAGAACTGGAAAGCACTATGGTTGGGTACTTAGGTGTCTCGATAGATGGAAATATGTCCATAGGATGGCCAATAGTTTAATATTTACAATTAGGTTGATGTTAGACCCTGGAGTAAAATAGGTTCTCCATTAATATATGTGGTACTAGTGTTCGCCCCAAAGGTACAATTGGTTCCTAGTTGGTATGCTATTTAAGATAACAATACTATAAGTGAATGGAGGAGCATGGACACTTTGGTTTAGAGATGGAAGTGAGTTTCTTGGGTGAAAAACCATTTGTTGGTTATCAAATAAGTGAAAAATATTATGAAGGTGCATTGTTATCGTTCGAGAAACCAAGGGTTGATTGCAGATTGTAGTAGGAAGGATAGAGATGTTGTTCTGAAAGTAGCAGAGAGTTTCTTAGAGTTTGGTCCAAGGGAGGTTGGTGGCATTTATTGTGGTAGCAACAAATATCAAATGATGGTGGGAAAAAAAGGTAAACTTTGTGAGTTGGTACTTAACAGAAGTATTGTAATTGTACCTAGGCATCATTTTCAAAGCTTATACCAGTTGTCTCCATGAGATGGAGTATATTGATTGTATGTACCTGTATATATGTACGGAACATGTAAAGGGAATATCATTGTAATACTTGAATAGGCATGCATACCCCTTTTTCATGTGTCCCTAGTGATTTGGATAGCTTGTTCGATATAGTGTGGAAACCTTTGTTATGAAATTGTTAAACACTTGCAGGAGTTTTCATGTGTTGGATAGATACTCTTTGAGTGGACCATGTTGGTTGTAGATTCTATGAGGTGCCTAAAAAATGGAAGTTCACATTCAAGGGGATTTGATCAAGAAGTTGAATGAACCATGTACTTGAAGGTCATCCTACTAGACCAGTAGTTGCAACAATTAGGTACTCATGTATTTAGGTGGACAATTGTTCCTTTATATAGACTTTGATAGTTTTCTTATCTCGGTATGATTGAAGTATGAGGTGAAATTTCCAGGTTGGACCAACTATAGACTGTGCTGATCAAGAGTTTCTTTGATTCATGGTGGAGTATTTGTTTCAAAGGACTAGATGATGATGAATACCTTACGTAACAAAGATTATGCCAAATACTCATTATGGGGGAGTGTTGGAATTATTAAATCCTTCTTGTCTTATATGAGTTCATATTTGTGATTGTTATTATTGGTCATTGGAGGTAGTGTTTATCTCTACATAAGGAGTCTTCTTCTATTTTTTAGAAGATTGCTGAATCTAGTTGGATATGAGAGATTGTATCCAACTAGTTGGCCCCTATTTTGGTGCGTGGTTGAGATATTCTCTCAACAATTTGTTAGTTTTATAAGATAGTGTTTCTATCTTGAAGAAAAGTTTGATGTATTTATAAGTGTACAATTATTTGTTGAATAGTGTAGGAGAACACTCAATACATTTTTGGTTTGTGGTAATAATGTCTACTCTCCCATTTCTCTACAACCTAAAAAATTTACCACTTGTTCAATGATGATGGCTTCATTGACTTGTCATATGCTTGGTTGAATTTTGGAATGCATCATGGTTTGCATGAATTTGCTTGTGCACGCTCAAGTACAAATTAGCTAATTTCTTACCGTAAAAAATAACTAAAACATGTATATAAGTTACTATTTTTGGAGAGACAACCAATGGTAGTATAACGTTGGTCCCTTATAACATGACTAAATTTTAGTAGGATCTCTCTTAGACATTAATTGACTGACTTGATTTATTTGCCTGCAGTGTATTTGCTAGTTTAATTGGTCATTAAATGTCATCATTTTTAATACATTTACTAGTTGAATTAGTAATTGATTACTTATTTTATAATATATTTACTAGTTTAATGAGTGAGTAATTGTTGTCATCTTGTAGTATATTTATTAGTTTAATTAATCATTAATTATTGATCCTTTTTACTAGTATATTTAGTCTCATTATATAGCACTAGGCAAGTAATAATCCTAATCCGTTATAACTAAAATAATAGTAGTATATATAATTATTATTCTTATATATTTTATCGGTAATTTAGTATTTGCATTGTCATTATATTTATTACTAGGTTAGTAGTTTCATATTTATTTTATTTTTTTATTCATTATTATTCAATATAAATTTATATGATATGAATAATTTTAAAAATACCATGAATTTGTATAATTGTGTCAATGTACAATATTGATGTTGATCCAATATCAATGAAATAAATATTTGAAAATTTATATTTAAACAAAAAATAAAAACATGATACATGTATTGGGATATTTAGACACTTAGAAGTTAATTAAGTTCAACTTGGTCTAATGTGTCTTTATGTAAAAGTAAGTTTCTTAGTGTCTTTCTTTAGTATGCATTTGTAGTTATGTAATCCAACAATCACGATATGTTCTAGACATAGAGTGATCCGATGGATCATATTCTCCTTGATCTTAACAAAATGCCACATTGATGCTTTCCAAAACTTTGTTGAGCCTTAGATTGAAACATTTGTATGATTTCTTTGTGCTCTAGTACCCAAAAGTACACTTTTTTCCACACGAGAATCAAACTTTCCCATTCTTCCATCTTCTCTTTTGATGTAGCATTTTCTTCAAAAACATTTGAAGTACTTCACATCTGCTAATCTTCCTTTCCATAGCTCGTAGGGAGTTTTATCGTTGTTCTTTCTGAGCATTACTCTATTTTGAATGTGAGCTATTGTATGCACTGGATGTGCCCAAAAGACATCTGTCAACTTGGAATCCATTAACATAGTTCGAGCCATTTCTTGTACTGTACTGTTCTTCCTTTTGACGACTCCATTCTATTGTGATGTCCTAGCAACAAGAAATTTCCTTTTTATCCCATGCTTACTATAGAAGTCCATAAATTCCTTTGAAGTAAACTCTCCTGCATTATCCGATCTCAAACATTTTATTTTCGAATCTGTTTCATTTTCAACCATGTCCTTGTATATCTTGAAGTTATCGAATGCTTCTGACTTTTTCCTGAGAAAATAAATTGTAGTCATTATTGTATAATCATCAAGCAATAGCATAAAATACTGCTCACCTTTCAATCCCTTTGTTCTAGTTGGTCCAACTAGATCAATATGCACAATTTCCAGCGGCCTTGTTGTGGAGTATTCCTTTGACTTGAAACTGTTCTTGGTTTTCTTTCCTTGTTAACAATGCTTGCCTAAATTTTTGGTTGTCTTCGTGATCTGGGGAATTTCTCTGACTGCTTCCTTTTTACTGACTTTGAAAATATTATCAAAATTTATGGGACCCATTCTTCTATGCCATAGCTAAACTTTATCTTCCTTTCCTAAAAAACACTTTTTATTTCCAATTTCACTTAATACATATATGTTACTTGAAGTTATTACAGCTGTCACAACCACTCTGCCTGATCCTGCTTTTCTTATCTCTCACTTCTGTGAATCGAACACAAGTTTGTGACCTTGGTCACACATTTGACTTACACTCAAAATATTTTGTTTCATATATTCCACTAGTAGAACATTCTTTTCTTTGGTATCCTTATTCCAATTTTCACGATCCCTCTTCCAATGATTCTAGTCGAGTCGCCGTTTCCAAAGGAGAATGATCCATCTCTTTCCTTTCTCAAGGTCAGAAACAGGTCCTTATCACATGTCACATGCTTTGAGAAACCACTATCAACATACCAACCGTGTTTCTTGTGTTTAGATTGTATAGCAAGTGTGCATTCTTCATTGTTGAACTGATCTGTTTCCTTATCCATATTATTTGAGGTTCTTGTCTGTGACTGTTGTTATTCTGTTGTGATTCTCTTGGAGGAACTGTCATTCTACAATATTTGGTCATGTGTCCAAAGTTAGTGCACTTGTAGCATTCCATCTCAATACTCAAGGATTCAAGCCTATTGTAGCTTCTATGCTGTGTTTCACTAGGCCTTCTTGAATAATCATTTTGTGCATAATTTTCATAGTTGTCTCTTTTCTTGTTATTTTCTCTACAATTCACAACCTTATTTAGAAAATTGTTACATGAATAACATAAACCAAGAAAGATATTTTGATACCTGGGAGCTGTAGATATTATAAAATGAGTTACTCTTCTGAACCTGTCTTCTTCTTGAGGCCTTCTTGTTTCTGACTGTCGCTGATTCTAAAATCTAAATCTCTTGGGTGGAGGAGTATCTCTGTGATCTTCCTTGTAAAACTTCTTGTCTCCTTTCACTGTCTCTGCGTAGCTTCTTGGTTGTGTTTCTTGATCTGTTATTTTGGATCTTGATCTCTTTTCTGTCTGGTTATATCCTGGACCAAGCTTATCATGATTTGGCCTTTGATTGCTAATAATCTCGTTCAAAACTTTGGAGTTGTTCTGCATATTTTTATTTTGAATATCTTTTTATCAATGTGACAATCTCTTCTTCCAAATTTCCAATGATCTTGTCTCTTTTTTCTACCTGTTCTCTGAGTGTTTCTTTAATTCTCTTGTCTTCCTCTACTTGGATTTTTAAATTTGTAATGATCTGCTCTAGTTCTTCGGAATATGAATTTTGAAATCCTCTTTCCTTTAGTTCTCCTTGACGTGACTTGTTTTTCTTCTTCTCTCGTTTTATAACTTCTATGGCACTTAACAATTCCTCTATGTAGTCAACTTCTTTCTCTTCATATTCTTCTTCAGAGCGTTCTTCATCGGAGTATTCTATTTCCATGAATATAACCCTTTTTGTATCACTTTCACTAGTTTCATCTTCATCTGATGAGGTGTTGTCTTTTTTGGTTGAAAATCTTTTCTTGAAAAAATTATTTTTGGGTCTTTTTCCTTTGTATGTTTGTTTTCTATATGAATCATCTTCTTCATTCCTTTTTTTTTTAATTTTATTATGGGGACATTTGTTAGCAAAAGGACCAATTCCATCACAATTAAAACAAATCAATGTAAGCTTACCTCTATATTTGTCGGTTCCCTTTTTCAGTCTTCTGATGAAGTTGACTACTTCTTCATTGTCTTCTAAGATGTCATTGCTATTGCTATCTGACTTTACCTTTTTCTTTCCTTTTTCTTTTAATTCTTGGATGATTTGAATGGCACTTATTTTTTAGTCAGATTATCTTTCTATGTTCTCATCTCATAAGCTGTGAGTGTCCCATGTAGCTCATCCATGGTCAGTGTAGCTAGATCCTCTCTCTCTTCTATTGCAAAAATATTTGATTCAAATCTCATTGGTAGAGATCCCAATACCTTTTTGAAAACGACTTGTTCGTTTACCTCGTTTACCAAGCCTTTGATACTATTTACTACTTCATCAACTCGTAGAAAGTAGGAAGCTATGTTCTCATCTTCATTCATCTTCAGTTGTTCGAATTTTTCTCTGAAAATTTGAAGTTTAGGTTCTTTGAATTTCTCATCTCATTTGTACATATTATTCAACTTGACCCATATGTAGTTTGCAGAATCACAATGCATAAATTTGGTGTAGATAGATTTATAAAATCCATTTAGAAGTGCACTTGTAGCTCTTGAATTATTTTCTTCAAGTTTCTTTCCATCTTTATCTATTGGATGAATGTTTGGTGCTTTGTATCCATCTACCACTAATCACCAAACAACAAATTCTAGTGCATGTATGTGTGTATTCATTCTTCTGCTCTAGAAGGCATAATATTCCCCATCAAACTATGGTATCCCAATCTTAGAGTAATCCACGATATCCTTCCAATGGTTAAATTGTCTCTTGAAGGATCTTCTCTCATACCAATTGTTGGATTAATGAGAGGGGGGTGGGTGAATCAGTATTAGATATTTTTAATCATTTTTAAGAACAATATATAAGTGTTGTTTATCTTTATGATTGATTTACCATTATCATTCAACAAGTGCAGAATAAATAAACCATGGACAATGAACAATAATACACATACACAATACACCAATATTTTTACATGGAAACCCAATGCGGGAGAAAACCATGGAATGATTTTTCTTATATGTCTTTAAGAATTACATTCATTGGAAGCATCAACTTCCTTTGTTCTCCAACTGCAACTAGAAGGAGGCTCCAACCCCCTATATTTTCAGTCTACAAGCTGAGGGAAGCTCAAACTCCCCAATTCTCTGGCTACAACCCCCTATGTTCTCCAGATACAGCTGTAAGCTGGATACAACCACCTATCTTTTCCCCATCCAACCACCCTGAAATATAAGTGTCAAATAACTGATGAAACCACTGCCACACTGTCACTAAGAAATATACCACTGTAAACCTATACCAATCTGTGACAACAAATTGTAACCATGTACCAATAACCTGTAATCAACCTGTACCAATAACTTGTACCAACATATACCAAATATACCAAAAACTTGTACCAATAATCTCCTCAATAGATCAGATTTGATAACATAGATCTCATACCCAATATCACAAGAATATAACGCAAACCATGTGCATCTATGTCTCTCTATTCATGTGCCATACATGTGCATACAATCATAATCATGTGCAATAAACCCTCACATGGACTAGAAATCAAAACCTCACTATTATACAACCTCAAACTATACCAACAACTTCAACAACACATCATAACCAAAAGCCCTCAACCATGTACCACAAAATCCCTCAACCATGTACCAAGAAATACAAGATATGCCTCAACAATCAAACTAACAAGATGTACTAATGATAAATACTAGACATATCAACACTGTATTTCTGTTGACCTGGTTCAAACAGTAAGTGCCATACAACCAATAGCCTCTCTAGGGAAAATCCTCAAACTCCCATAACCATATCTCATGTAGACAACAATATTTAAATACACATAAGAATATGACATACCTTTTGAACCTGTAGATAGATGTATTGTACCTGATCAATGTAGACCTTCCAAGAAACTTGCTTTCAGACTCTAGAGACCTGACATCCACATCTACTCAAGTTTTCATGGATTTTTCCAGCTGTACATGACTTCCTCTTCTACAACCCGTGTATGTATATTCCTTCCTCCACTGCAACCCGTGTATGTACGCTCCTTCCTCCACTGCAACCCATGTATACCTAAAAAACTAAGGTTTTTTAGAAATTCTACAACTCCGAGAATTTATCCGTCAACCCTCCTTTGCTGCCTCAGACTTGCGTTACTTCATATGTAACCTTTCATAAACCTACAATAAACCTTTCATAAAATAATAGATATTCAATGTGCTCAATAGGTGCTAATATGAGACCCTTTCTCTCTTATTTATACTCTCCAAGTAGCTTCCTCTAGGGGTTACCTTCTAACTGTTTTACCCAACTTCCTTCTTTTAGGGCTAACCCACTTCTAACCACTTTGTCCACTTACAACCACTTTATCCACAAATAGTAAACTCACCACTTCTAGTTGCAACTAATTTATTTTTAATTATTTTCTTTTTGCAACAACTTATCTCATGATTAACTCATAGTTACAACCACTTTGATTAGTAAACTTCTTCTATGATATTCTAGAATAAATTGACTTCTTTGACCTTCTAGGGGCTTCTAGATAACTCATGAGGGTTCTCCAACTTCAAAAATCCATAACTCCCTAACCGTGAGAAGTTATGTGATGTACCGCATATCACCAAAAATGGCACAACATGTACTATCCATATAGAATAGTCTTACCTGCATATTCAGTGATCTTCATGCCTTTATACCTCAAACAAACTTGGGTACCTTAACCATACTGTTGGGGCTACTAGAATTTTCTACCAGACTTTCTTCAAGGGTTGACATCAATGAAAACCAACCCAATTAATCAACATAAACTAGTTATGTTGACAATTTGGTAATGATAGGTGCATGAGGGTTGGGGAATACCCTTGGATAGGAGTTGGAGGAGGTTTCAAGTTGTCCGAAGATCTTGTTGCATATTTTCATGCGAGAGGAGTATTCTCCTTGTGGGATGGTTGAATTTATGATCAAGATGGATTG
>ML799829.1:27509-50799 GCA_009831015.1 Picea engelmannii | reverse complement strand
GTTTGTTTTATCAACCGAACAAATTTATAGAGTGCTAACATAATAAAGTTGTTTAATCTTTTTCAGCGTTATATATTGAGATAGTTTCTTGTTATTTGAGGGTATCCTCATTCCCTCCCCTTTGCTATTTGTCACATATGATAAGTTCTTTTATGATGTTGAGAGGGAAAAAATTTCCCGAGCTAGATAATTTTTTTGGTGTTTTTGTAAGAAAGATTCTTAAATTGATCAAAGTTAGCATACATACTGAGATTTGCGACCTCAATATAGAGTGAAGTTATTTTGTTAGAATTCATGACTTTAACAAATGACATGAGAAGTATGAAGATCCAAGACAAAGACTAAAAAAATATGTGGAAGATCCAGAAAAAGACACCAAGTATGTGCATGATTGCAAAAGAACATGGAGCCTCTTTTGAGGCCCTAGCACATGAATCCAACTACAAAGAACTAAAAGGAAAAAAAAATCATCTCTACGATACTCCATGCACACTAGAAGTCATCTAGACAATGAAAGTGCATCATCTTGAGTAAACTCTTCAAGAAATGCATTATTTGAAAAGTGGGAAAGATTAGAGTGTGGTGTGTGTTGTTGTTAAGAGGTCGATTTGAAGTTTGAAGTGGTGTGTGTTGTTGTTATTGTATGTTTCTGATTTGAAAAAACACAAAGTGAAATTAATTCCACTTCATAATTGTTGATGCATGGAAAATATGTCCAGTGATATGTTGAGCACTAGGCATGTTAAAATTGTGAAAATGGTATGGAAGTATTGGTTTGTGTTCTTGTTAAAAGCATGGTTAGTTCATTGGGTCAAATGTTGCATGTTGGGGTAGACTTGTAATGGAGTTGTGGGAAGTGTCTTGGATGCAATGAAGTTAACCAATGTAATGAGATTAGCTAATTCAATATGGAATTTCATGGTTTTGTTAGAATTAGCTACTCTCACAAATAAAAAGTGAATATGGAAATTCAGTGCAATAATTGGATAATGACATTGAAGATCCAGAGATCAAAGATGCAGATGAAGACTCCAAACATGTGAACAACTACATAAGAGAAGGAAGGTATATGAATTGATGCCAAATGTATCATTATCTCTTATTAATGTTTCGTAGCCCTGCATGGAAATAATTTGCAATGTAAAAATCATTCCTTAGTCTCCTTGTTAAGGTGTGGTGTAGCTAGATGAGAAATTTAGCTACGTGTTTTGTTCCTTCTAATTGTTCCTTGATGAAAAACTATTTGATGAATGTTGCACTATAAGTGCTCATTGGCAAGTGCATAAAGAATATAAGATTGACTTGGATACATCATGTATCTAGAATATTTTCCTAGAGAACTGGAAAGCACTATGGTTGGGTACTTAGGTGTCTCGATAGATGGAAATATGTCCATAGGATGGCCAATAGTTTAATATTTACAATTAGGTTGATGTTAGACCCTGGAGTAAAATAGGTTCTCCATTAATATATGTGGTACTAGTGTTCGCCCCAAAGGTACAATTGGTTCCTAGTTGGTATGCTATTTAAGATAACAATACTATAAGTGAATGGAGGAGCATGGACACTTTGGTTTAGAGATGGAAGTGAGTTTCTTGGGTGAAAAACCATTTGTTGGTTATCAAATAAGTGAAAAATATTATGAAGGTGCATTGTTATCGTTCGAGAAACCAAGGGTTGATTGCAGATTGTAGTAGGAAGGATAGAGATGTTGTTCTGAAAGTAGCAGAGAGTTTCTTAGAGTTTGGTCCAAGGGAGGTTGGTGGCATTTATTGTGGTAGCAACAAATATCAAATGATGGTGGGAAAAAAAGGTAAACTTTGTGAGTTGGTACTTAACAGAAGTATTGTAATTGTACCTAGGCATCATTTTCAAAGCTTATACCAGTTGTCTCCATGAGATGGAGTATATTGATTGTATGTACCTGTATATATGTACGGAACATGTAAAGGGAATATCATTGTAATACTTGAATAGGCATGCATACCCCTTTTTCATGTGTCCCTAGTGATTTGGATAGCTTGTTCGATATAGTGTGGAAACCTTTGTTATGAAATTGTTAAACACTTGCAGGAGTTTTCATGTGTTGGATAGATACTCTTTGAGTGGACCATGTTGGTTGTAGATTCTATGAGGTGCCTAAAAAATGGAAGTTCACATTCAAGGGGATTTGATCAAGAAGTTGAATGAACCATGTACTTGAAGGTCATCCTACTAGACCAGTAGTTGCAACAATTAGGTACTCATGTATTTAGGTGGACAATTGTTCCTTTATATAGACTTTGATAGTTTTCTTATCTCGGTATGATTGAAGTATGAGGTGAAATTTCCAGGTTGGACCAACTATAGACTGTGCTGATCAAGAGTTTCTTTGATTCATGGTGGAGTATTTGTTTCAAAGGACTAGATGATGATGAATACCTTACGTAACAAAGATTATGCCAAATACTCATTATGGGGGAGTGTTGGAATTATTAAATCCTTCTTGTCTTATATGAGTTCATATTTGTGATTGTTATTATTGGTCATTGGAGGTAGTGTTTATCTCTACATAAGGAGTCTTCTTCTATTTTTTAGAAGATTGCTGAATCTAGTTGGATATGAGAGATTGTATCCAACTAGTTGGCCCCTATTTTGGTGCGTGGTTGAGATATTCTCTCAACAATTTGTTAGTTTTATAAGATAGTGTTTCTATCTTGAAGAAAAGTTTGATGTATTTATAAGTGTACAATTATTTGTTGAATAGTGTAGGAGAACACTCAATACATTTTTGGTTTGTGGTAATAATGTCTACTCTCCCATTTCTCTACAACCTAAAAAATTTACCACTTGTTCAATGATGATGGCTTCATTGACTTGTCATATGCTTGGTTGAATTTTGGAATGCATCATGGTTTGCATGAATTTGCTTGTGCACGCTCAAGTACAAATTAGCTAATTTCTTACCGTAAAAAATAACTAAAACATGTATATAAGTTACTATTTTTGGAGAGACAACCAATGGTAGTATAACGTTGGTCCCTTATAACATGACTAAATTTTAGTAGGATCTCTCTTAGACATTAATTGACTGACTTGATTTATTTGCCTGCAGTGTATTTGCTAGTTTAATTGGTCATTAAATGTCATCATTTTTAATACATTTACTAGTTGAATTAGTAATTGATTACTTATTTTATAATATATTTACTAGTTTAATGAGTGAGTAATTGTTGTCATCTTGTAGTATATTTATTAGTTTAATTAATCATTAATTATTGATCCTTTTTACTAGTATATTTAGTCTCATTATATAGCACTAGGCAAGTAATAATCCTAATCCGTTATAACTAAAATAATAGTAGTATATATAATTATTATTCTTATATATTTTATCGGTAATTTAGTATTTGCATTGTCATTATATTTATTACTAGGTTAGTAGTTTCATATTTATTTTATTTTTTTATTCATTATTATTCAATATAAATTTATATGATATGAATAATTTTAAAAATACCATGAATTTGTATAATTGTGTCAATGTACAATATTGATGTTGATCCAATATCAATGAAATAAATATTTGAAAATTTATATTTAAACAAAAAATAAAAACATGATACATGTATTGGGATATTTAGACACTTAGAAGTTAATTAAGTTCAACTTGGTCTAATGTGTCTTTATGTAAAAGTAAGTTTCTTAGTGTCTTTCTTTAGTATGCATTTGTAGTTATGTAATCCAACAATCACGATATGTTCTAGACATAGAGTGATCCGATGGATCATATTCTCCTTGATCTTAACAAAATGCCACATTGATGCTTTCCAAAACTTTGTTGAGCCTTAGATTGAAACATTTGTATGATTTCTTTGTGCTCTAGTACCCAAAAGTACACTTTTTTCCACACGAGAATCAAACTTTCCCATTCTTCCATCTTCTCTTTTGATGTAGCATTTTCTTCAAAAACATTTGAAGTACTTCACATCTGCTAATCTTCCTTTCCATAGCTCGTAGGGAGTTTTATCGTTGTTCTTTCTGAGCATTACTCTATTTTGAATGTGAGCTATTGTATGCACTGGATGTGCCCAAAAGACATCTGTCAACTTGGAATCCATTAACATAGTTCGAGCCATTTCTTGTACTGTACTGTTCTTCCTTTTGACGACTCCATTCTATTGTGATGTCCTAGCAACAAGAAATTTCCTTTTTATCCCATGCTTACTATAGAAGTCCATAAATTCCTTTGAAGTAAACTCTCCTGCATTATCCGATCTCAAACATTTTATTTTCGAATCTGTTTCATTTTCAACCATGTCCTTGTATATCTTGAAGTTATCGAATGCTTCTGACTTTTTCCTGAGAAAATAAATTGTAGTCATTATTGTATAATCATCAAGCAATAGCATAAAATACTGCTCACCTTTCAATCCCTTTGTTCTAGTTGGTCCAACTAGATCAATATGCACAATTTCCAGCGGCCTTGTTGTGGAGTATTCCTTTGACTTGAAACTGTTCTTGGTTTTCTTTCCTTGTTAACAATGCTTGCCTAAATTTTTGGTTGTCTTCGTGATCTGGGGAATTTCTCTGACTGCTTCCTTTTTACTGACTTTGAAAATATTATCAAAATTTATGGGACCCATTCTTCTATGCCATAGCTAAACTTTATCTTCCTTTCCTAAAAAACACTTTTTATTTCCAATTTCACTTAATACATATATGTTACTTGAAGTTATTACAGCTGTCACAACCACTCTGCCTGATCCTGCTTTTCTTATCTCTCACTTCTGTGAATCGAACACAAGTTTGTGACCTTGGTCACACATTTGACTTACACTCAAAATATTTTGTTTCATATATTCCACTAGTAGAACATTCTTTTCTTTGGTATCCTTATTCCAATTTTCACGATCCCTCTTCCAATGATTCTAGTCGAGTCGCCGTTTCCAAAGGAGAATGATCCATCTCTTTCCTTTCTCAAGGTCAGAAACAGGTCCTTATCACATGTCACATGCTTTGAGAAACCACTATCAACATACCAACCGTGTTTCTTGTGTTTAGATTGTATAGCAAGTGTGCATTCTTCATTGTTGAACTGATCTGTTTCCTTATCCATATTATTTGAGGTTCTTGTCTGTGACTGTTGTTATTCTGTTGTGATTCTCTTGGAGGAACTGTCATTCTACAATATTTGGTCATGTGTCCAAAGTTAGTGCACTTGTAGCATTCCATCTCAATACTCAAGGATTCAAGCCTATTGTAGCTTCTATGCTGTGTTTCACTAGGCCTTCTTGAATAATCATTTTGTGCATAATTTTCATAGTTGTCTCTTTTCTTGTTATTTTCTCTACAATTCACAACCTTATTTAGAAAATTGTTACATGAATAACATAAACCAAGAAAGATATTTTGATACCTGGGAGCTGTAGATATTATAAAATGAGTTACTCTTCTGAACCTGTCTTCTTCTTGAGGCCTTCTTGTTTCTGACTGTCGCTGATTCTAAAATCTAAATCTCTTGGGTGGAGGAGTATCTCTGTGATCTTCCTTGTAAAACTTCTTGTCTCCTTTCACTGTCTCTGCGTAGCTTCTTGGTTGTGTTTCTTGATCTGTTATTTTGGATCTTGATCTCTTTTCTGTCTGGTTATATCCTGGACCAAGCTTATCATGATTTGGCCTTTGATTGCTAATAATCTCGTTCAAAACTTTGGAGTTGTTCTGCATATTTTTATTTTGAATATCTTTTTATCAATGTGACAATCTCTTCTTCCAAATTTCCAATGATCTTGTCTCTTTTTTCTACCTGTTCTCTGAGTGTTTCTTTAATTCTCTTGTCTTCCTCTACTTGGATTTTTAAATTTGTAATGATCTGCTCTAGTTCTTCGGAATATGAATTTTGAAATCCTCTTTCCTTTAGTTCTCCTTGACGTGACTTGTTTTTCTTCTTCTCTCGTTTTATAACTTCTATGGCACTTAACAATTCCTCTATGTAGTCAACTTCTTTCTCTTCATATTCTTCTTCAGAGCGTTCTTCATCGGAGTATTCTATTTCCATGAATATAACCCTTTTTGTATCACTTTCACTAGTTTCATCTTCATCTGATGAGGTGTTGTCTTTTTTGGTTGAAAATCTTTTCTTGAAAAAATTATTTTTGGGTCTTTTTCCTTTGTATGTTTGTTTTCTATATGAATCATCTTCTTCATTCCTTTTTTTTTTAATTTTATTATGGGGACATTTGTTAGCAAAAGGACCAATTCCATCACAATTAAAACAAATCAATGTAAGCTTACCTCTATATTTGTCGGTTCCCTTTTTCAGTCTTCTGATGAAGTTGACTACTTCTTCATTGTCTTCTAAGATGTCATTGCTATTGCTATCTGACTTTACCTTTTTCTTTCCTTTTTCTTTTAATTCTTGGATGATTTGAATGGCACTTATTTTTTAGTCAGATTATCTTTCTATGTTCTCATCTCATAAGCTGTGAGTGTCCCATGTAGCTCATCCATGGTCAGTGTAGCTAGATCCTCTCTCTCTTCTATTGCAAAAATATTTGATTCAAATCTCATTGGTAGAGATCCCAATACCTTTTTGAAAACGACTTGTTCGTTTACCTCGTTTACCAAGCCTTTGATACTATTTACTACTTCATCAACTCGTAGAAAGTAGGAAGCTATGTTCTCATCTTCATTCATCTTCAGTTGTTCGAATTTTTCTCTGAAAATTTGAAGTTTAGGTTCTTTGAATTTCTCATCTCATTTGTACATATTATTCAACTTGACCCATATGTAGTTTGCAGAATCACAATGCATAAATTTGGTGTAGATAGATTTATAAAATCCATTTAGAAGTGCACTTGTAGCTCTTGAATTATTTTCTTCAAGTTTCTTTCCATCTTTATCTATTGGATGAATGTTTGGTGCTTTGTATCCATCTACCACTAATCACCAAACAACAAATTCTAGTGCATGTATGTGTGTATTCATTCTTCTGCTCTAGAAGGCATAATATTCCCCATCAAACTATGGTATCCCAATCTTAGAGTAATCCACGATATCCTTCCAATGGTTAAATTGTCTCTTGAAGGATCTTCTCTCATACCAATTGTTGGATTAATGAGAGGGGGGTGGGTGAATCAGTATTAGATATTTTTAATCATTTTTAAGAACAATATATAAGTGTTGTTTATCTTTATGATTGATTTACCATTATCATTCAACAAGTGCAGAATAAATAAACCATGGACAATGAACAATAATACACATACACAATACACCAATATTTTTACATGGAAACCCAATGCGGGAGAAAACCATGGAATGATTTTTCTTATATGTCTTTAAGAATTACATTCATTGGAAGCATCAACTTCCTTTGTTCTCCAACTGCAACTAGAAGGAGGCTCCAACCCCCTATATTTTCAGTCTACAAGCTGAGGGAAGCTCAAACTCCCCAATTCTCTGGCTACAACCCCCTATGTTCTCCAGATACAGCTGTAAGCTGGATACAACCACCTATCTTTTCCCCATCCAACCACCCTGAAATATAAGTGTCAAATAACTGATGAAACCACTGCCACACTGTCACTAAGAAATATACCACTGTAAACCTATACCAATCTGTGACAACAAATTGTAACCATGTACCAATAACCTGTAATCAACCTGTACCAATAACTTGTACCAACATATACCAAATATACCAAAAACTTGTACCAATAATCTCCTCAATAGATCAGATTTGATAACATAGATCTCATACCCAATATCACAAGAATATAACGCAAACCATGTGCATCTATGTCTCTCTATTCATGTGCCATACATGTGCATACAATCATAATCATGTGCAATAAACCCTCACATGGACTAGAAATCAAAACCTCACTATTATACAACCTCAAACTATACCAACAACTTCAACAACACATCATAACCAAAAGCCCTCAACCATGTACCACAAAATCCCTCAACCATGTACCAAGAAATACAAGATATGCCTCAACAATCAAACTAACAAGATGTACTAATGATAAATACTAGACATATCAACACTGTATTTCTGTTGACCTGGTTCAAACAGTAAGTGCCATACAACCAATAGCCTCTCTAGGGAAAATCCTCAAACTCCCATAACCATATCTCATGTAGACAACAATATTTAAATACACATAAGAATATGACATACCTTTTGAACCTGTAGATAGATGTATTGTACCTGATCAATGTAGACCTTCCAAGAAACTTGCTTTCAGACTCTAGAGACCTGACATCCACATCTACTCAAGTTTTCATGGATTTTTCCAGCTGTACATGACTTCCTCTTCTACAACCCGTGTATGTATATTCCTTCCTCCACTGCAACCCGTGTATGTACGCTCCTTCCTCCACTGCAACCCATGTATACCTAAAAAACTAAGGTTTTTTAGAAATTCTACAACTCCGAGAATTTATCCGTCAACCCTCCTTTGCTGCCTCAGACTTGCGTTACTTCATATGTAACCTTTCATAAACCTACAATAAACCTTTCATAAAATAATAGATATTCAATGTGCTCAATAGGTGCTAATATGAGACCCTTTCTCTCTTATTTATACTCTCCAAGTAGCTTCCTCTAGGGGTTACCTTCTAACTGTTTTACCCAACTTCCTTCTTTTAGGGCTAACCCACTTCTAACCACTTTGTCCACTTACAACCACTTTATCCACAAATAGTAAACTCACCACTTCTAGTTGCAACTAATTTATTTTTAATTATTTTCTTTTTGCAACAACTTATCTCATGATTAACTCATAGTTACAACCACTTTGATTAGTAAACTTCTTCTATGATATTCTAGAATAAATTGACTTCTTTGACCTTCTAGGGGCTTCTAGATAACTCATGAGGGTTCTCCAACTTCAAAAATCCATAACTCCCTAACCGTGAGAAGTTATGTGATGTACCGCATATCACCAAAAATGGCACAACATGTACTATCCATATAGAATAGTCTTACCTGCATATTCAGTGATCTTCATGCCTTTATACCTCAAACAAACTTGGGTACCTTAACCATACTGTTGGGGCTACTAGAATTTTCTACCAGACTTTCTTCAAGGGTTGACATCAATGAAAACCAACCCAATTAATCAACATAAACTAGTTATGTTGACAATTTGGTAATGATAGGTGCATGAGGGTTGGGGAATACCCTTGGATAGGAGTTGGAGGAGGTTTCAAGTTGTCCGAAGATCTTGTTGCATATTTTCATGCGAGAGGAGTATTCTCCTTGTGGGATGGTTGAATTTATGATCAAGATGGATTGAGATGCAACACATTGACAGGAGTGAAGATTTTAGGTTAGACAGACAAAAAAAAGAGAAATGAAACTCCTTCATTTCTTTATTATCTTCTAAATTTATCCATCTATAAGAAGACAATAAGGTTGTAACATGCAAGGGAAAAAAATAGTTAGAATGATTCCTATAATGCCAATAAGTATATCAAATGCTGACCAAAAATGAATTTGAAGGTGAAGTGAAAGCATGGGGGTCACCGATGTGGAATTCCAATGCCCATCTCAAGGTAAAATCATTTACCTAGTTGGCATTAGAAAATAAAATATTAACATGGGATAATGGAGTGAAGAGGGGGTGGTCGGGTCCAAGCTAGTGCATCTTGTGCATAAATAGTGAGGATTATGTACATCACTTATTCATTAACTGCCCCTATGTTTAGAAAGTGTGGATAGAGGTGTGTTCATCTTTGAAATGTGGAAATATTTTGTTGGAAGGTGATTTAAAAACATGGATACAAAGATGGTTTGAAGGTGGCAAGGATTGCCCATTCAGATCTATTCCCTATTCATGTTGTACTTTTTTTCAAGGGTGTGAAACTCTTGCATATTCCAGAACAAATATATCCCAAAGGAAGCACTCGTGGTCTAATCCAAAATCTGTAGAGAACATATGTAGAAATAAAAGGCACTGAAGCACATGAATATTGTTGAGCCACATATTGACAAGGAGGTTCCTTGGAGCTATTTTTACGGGGCGAATGAATGCCACCTGATGCGATGTGGAGTAGGAGCAATGCTATTTATATTCACAAATCAGTACTACAACATTCTCTACACTTCAGCTCGCGATTCAAATACGAAGGCCAATTTAGCAACATTGTGGGTGCTTTTGTTCATGGTAAGCTCCCTCAATCTTCGAAGATTCTAGATATTTGGTGACTCTGAAATAATGGTAGATTGGGTTAATGGAAAAAGAGACATCATGGTGGCCTGTTTAGCAGTGCGTAAAGCTTAGGTAAGTGATTTTTTGTCTAGATTGGAATGGTACTCATGAACTCATGTATATAGAGAATTGAATGGGGAAACCAACAAACTTTCCAAGGACACATTAGAGCTTCAAGATGGGACTTATTGCTTTCAATAATTCTTCAATGGTCAAGCTATGGAAGACATGAATTTCTACTTATGATGAAAATACTTAAGAAGGAACAATATAATTTTTTTATGTATTTGAATTGTGATTTATGTAATGAAATAACATCAACAAGAAGAATACAGTAGTTACACAATTTTTTTTTTGTAATGAAAAAAAAAATAGAAAGGATAGTATAGTAGATACAAAATAGAAAGATTTGAGGTGGAAAGGAATAAAACATATTTTAGAAAGCAGTCTGTTCAAGAACCAAAATATGTATATTTAGATATATGAAATATTAAGTTTTTTCTCCTTCAGAAAAAAATACATTCTTTTCTAAGTCTCATCAACTAACTTATTAGATTTAAATATTCACATATCTATAATATTAGATATTTAAGGAAATTGATATTTAAGAAAATTTAGGATACAGGTTTATTAAATTATTATGTGATAAACATTTATTAAATAAATGAGGGAGGTAAGTGCGGGAGGGGAAATCTATATCTTTATGTGAATAATAGTCCACATTTATGAATGGAGCCTTGAAACCATGTTCAATAATAAAGTGAACGTATAGATTGTTTTACAAGGAATCAAATTGGCCACCTCTTTGTAGATTAGAAACCTAACAATGCATACACCTAGCCTCCATTATAGCAAGGATACGACATACTTGTAGTAATTTTTTGAAACATTAGAATGGTTCCCCATCCTACAAGAGCACAACGTGGTGTATGATTTAAAATAAAATTTGGCCACTAAGAAAAAGGGGGGGAGTGTTATATATTAATAACTGAGGGTATGATTAGACTATACCCTAGTCTACATCAATCATCAATTGAACCTAATCATTACAACAGATGGTGTGAGGGATGTATTGTGACACTCACATAGCAAGGCCATGGTGTATAAGACCAACCCACCCCTGAAGCACATTTCATTTAACACCTCGTCCTTATAATGAATACCCTACTCTAGTTATCAAGCATCATGGTGGGATAATATTTCATCTTCTCCTGACTGCTAGCATCACCATCTTCTAGCTTCTCTTCGGACCAAGATTTCTCGCATCACCATCTTCTAGCTTCTCTTCGAACCAAGATTTATAGTAATTTGTAGTATAGGCCTTGTTCAATGCATTTTAAAGCTATAATATTTCTTCAGTTTAGAGATCTTGCCAGATTGGGAAAGCATGACCTGGGGACGTGTTCCAAAATGAATACGCCAACTCTCATTCAAAAAGCTGGACTAGTAGAAAAACTCTCAGGTGCCAAGTGTGTTGCATGCAAAAGCACACATTATTAAACTCTATGGTGTTTGATTTTTAGAAGCATATCTAATAATATAATTGTTTTCACTTTAAAAATTATTGTTTTTTATGTTAAATAATTTGTGAGAGTCCATTCTATTTTATAACTGCAAAATGAATCATTTTTATGTTTTAAACATTCAAAAACAAGTTTTAAGTTTGGTTTCAAAAAATGTATATATACTTGTGAAGTTTTTACTTTAAAGAAAATGCCAAATCACTTTACTATGCAATATGCATTTACAAAAGTTTTCAGTGAACATATGTCGAAAACCACTAACTCGTTTTCAGTGAACATATGTCGAAAACCACTAACTCGTTTAATGGCGAGTACATCGTTGAGGGCTATTTATAGTGAGTTGTGGAAACAACAGAGAAACGGGCTATTTGCAGTGGAGTTGGGGAAACAAAAGAGAAATGAACTCTGGCATGGGTATTTTCATTTTTTTAAGCGAAGAAAAAACAGAACGATAATGGAGATTCCATGTCAGTTAAGATTTGTAAGGCATGGAATCAAATTCTGTGTATATTATTTATTATACTTTCTAGAAGCCCTCCCTAAACTACTTAATGCATGTAATTAAAACAAGTATAATATTTATTACAGTTTCAAAAAACCTAACTTTTCCGAAAATTATCTTTTATATTTTAAGTTTATTTTATTTATGCTATTTTTTGAAATTGTAATTTTAAATTAAAAAAATTAATATATAAATGGATTTAATATTTTAAAATATTTTTATTATAATTAAATTGTGTAATATATATATATATATATATATATATATATATATATATATATATATATATATATATATAATTTCATTATTTTAAATTAACATAAAATATTATTTAATAATGTGATTAAATTATTATTATAATTAGATTACAAATTAACATAAAATTAGTTAATAACATGATTAAATCATTATTATAATAATAATAATCTATTTTTAAGGTTACTACCAAGCTACATCAAATTGGTGTATGAAACCTCTTGTTTGTGAGACAAGGAATCAAATTGATATATAATTAAATTAGAAATCAATTTAGTTTTCTAATACACAAAAAATAAATTCTACAATATTAAAAAAACATTATTAATTTAATTTTTGAAATACTTAAATCTTTCTTAATAAACTAAAATTACCTTTGATGTGTTTTCCCATATTATTTGTAAAATTAAAAAATAAATTAAATTAGAAAATAAATTAAAAAAACAAATTTTGCAAATTACCTTGGATATGGGAAAAATGTTTTCCCACAGTATCTTTAAAAAGAAAATAAATTAAAAAAACAAACCAATAGGAAAAAATTCCAGTTTGCCATCGTTATCAACATGAATAATAAAATAAATGCTTTGATGTGTTTTTCCATATTATTTGTGAAGTTAGAAAATACATTAAATTAAATTATAAAATAAATTAAAAAAACAAACCATTTGAAAAAAAATAAATTTTGCAAATTACATTGAATGTGTTTTTCCATAGTATCTTTAACCAGAAAATAAATTAAAAAAATAAACCATTTGAAAAAAAATCCAATTTTCCATTGTTATCAATGTGAATTATAAAATAAATGATTTGGAAATTTAACAATATGTTTTTAGTTATTATTATTTTTTCATTTTTCATGAAGAAGAGTAAGCATTCTATAGTTTTGAATTTTTTGACTTAAAATCCAACATTTTCTATTATCTTTATTACCACTTGATTTTGCAATGTTAATGATTATTATTTTTTCATTTTTCATGAAGAAGAGTAAGCATTCTATAGTTTTGAATTTTTTGACTTAAAATCCAACATTTTCTATTATCTTTATTACCACTTGATTTTGCAATGTTAATGATTGATATTTATGATTCCATCAATTCAAAATTATTCTTATCCAATATGTCAATATCTAATTATTCTTACTAGATTTCAAACAAAATATGTCAATCCCTTCTCATCATTTTAAATGGCCAGGAAAAAAATCAAATTCCTAAAATATTTACCCTATAACTTTTTTCATAATGTGAATGAAAAAACAAACAATTTGTAAAATTCAACAAGAAAGGTTTTAGTTGCCTTTGCAATCTCATAGCAGAAGCTATTTTTCTTTATCCACCATTACAGACGAGGCCACAATCCTTATATCACACCCAAAATAGAATTTTTGAATTTCTCCACAGTTGTTGTAAGCAAATTCAATTAGAAAGCCACCATAGTTTTTTTTTTTGTTTGTTTTTTTGTTTTTTTGTAAATGAGTGTGAAAATCTATATTACTGGAGGAAATTATAATACACATAAGCTACAGGGACTCCCAAGATCTGCCAAAACGGAAACCGGATCTGGGGTCCCAGGGGAGCAATGTCTAATATAGCAGGGGAGGCCTGGGTCGCCACCATGGGAAACCGACCCAAACCTCCAAAATCCAATTTGGAAAATGACAACATAATGAAAACCGATAAAGCATAAGCATAGTGGGGTTAGCTCCTACACTGCGAACCTTGACCAGGACTGGTCCTGCGCTAGTCCAGGTTGATGGGGTGCTCTTCATCGCCATCCTTCCTGGCCTCGTCCTCCTCCCTCTGCTCCACCAGGCGTATCTTTCTGATGCACGCCGAGGTTCCATTTCTGTTGGCTGGAGTGATATCTATCTAGTGGACATAGCAAAGTTAAAGATGGAATTGCCCTGTTAGTCTCTCCATTTTTCCCTGTTGGCTTTGCTGGTCCTCCACAAGTCTTTCGGCGCTTACCTCTAGGTTGTTGAGGCGGTTCAAAATACTTGTGAGAACCTTCTTCTGGTCCCTAGTTTCTGTCTTGTTGGTTTCCTTCTGGTCTGCCCACAACTTTCCTATCAACATTTTTGTTCTCCAGGCTTCCTCCACTGTCATGTGATAGAGGGTTGTTCTGGGTAGTGTGGCTCCTGGGTCCCTTATCCCCCCCGCTTCCTGAGTTAGTTTTGTCCAGGCTTTGCCCCTACGAGCATTGTTGATTTCTCGCTCCCATCTTTTGATGATCGTCTTTCCTTTTGCATCAACCTGCGTGAGGAAGGTACTCTTTGCTTCCTTGGTCGCTTGTTAGATTCTTGTCATCCTCCGGGCGCTTGGCGGAGGTTCTATTCCCTAGGGGCCTCTCTTGCTACTGGTTTTCTTCATGCGTACCATCTTCACTTGCATATGGTAGTTTTTACGTTGGGTTCTTCTCTTGTTCTACTTCACCCTTTTCTGATATGTAAGGTGGCCCCTGTAATTGCTTTGCTCTGGTCTGTTGCTCTTTTTGTTATACCTATTTTTATGGATCCAACCCAGTTGCGGTCCCATCCTTGCCATCCTGGCATGCTCATCAAGGTGGCCTTTCTGGTTCGTGTCCTCTGTTCCAGAGCGTGTGCACTTGATGGCCTTTTCGTAATCCCTACGCCAATGCTTTGCCTTGTACATTGTATGCCAGTCATTTCCTCGCCCCGTAATGGTACTTGGGTGAGGTGTGCTCGTACTTGACCTTGGTGAGCCTTTTTTTCCTTCGTACTTCGCCGCCTACTAGTTATCTGTTCTTCTTTCCCACGGGTCATCCCTGTACTTCTTTCTATTGATAGGACCATGGTGTCCTGCCTTCGTCTGATGTGTGGTCTGTACTTGCATTTGTAACATGGTTTGATTGGTGGGCTATTGGATTCTGCCTGGAGCCTACGTGCCCTTCAATTCCTTTTGCACCTCCATTCTTGAAATGGTCTTTCATACTACTACTGTTGTCATAGTCTTTTGCCGCGAGTTGGGTACAATCTGTTTGGAATTGACAATGCGGGATGTTGCTCCAGATTGTGTCAAGTTCTGGACCTTCGTTATCCACCCCCTCATTCGCTACTCTGTCCATCAACCCATTTGTTGAACTCCGAACCCAACGCAACTCCACTGTGATCCCAGTTCGCAAGTGCTCTTGGATTTTTTGCAGTAGGTGTGCCAACCGCCAGTGTATTTGGATTTTGCCCATTCTGGTGTCATTCTGGAGTTTTCTTATTGTGTTGATCACCAACGTAGAATATCCTTCCACTATGGCATTTGTCATCCCCTTCCGACTTAGAATCTCTAGGCTAGTCGCCAGGGCTTCGAATTATGTGGCGTTATTGGTTGAGTTGAGTTGCCCAAACTCCCAACGTACAATCGGATGATGTTTCCTTTATTGTCCCTGATTAATCCTCCCAAACCTGCTCGCCCCGGGTTGCCTTTCGTCGCCCCGTAAAAATTCAACTTGAGGGAGCTTGAAGGTGGTGGCTTCCAGTTGCGCTCACCTACTTGGAGTTGCGGTGACCATCTGAACTGATTGGGGTTGTGATGACCATTCAGGTGGAAGGCCTCTAGGACTTGGGAATCCTAGTTAGTGAGTTGCACTTTACCTACCTGGTAGTTGCGGCTCAACACCGTATCTCGTGTCATGGATATTATTGTTTCCTTGATCTTCCCTTTGGGCCTGCTTTGGTTTCTGAAAATGCATCGGTACCTTTCCTTCCATATCGACCATATGATCATTCCTAGGGTGAGTATCCAACATAGGTTCACCTCTTCTTGTTTGCTGTAGTTCTCTTTCCATATATTGATGGTTGCAACAATGTTACCTCAGATTCTATTGGACTGGTGGAAGATACTTTCCGCCCAGTCCTAGAGATATGCGGTGTAGGCGCAATCATCCAGGAGATGGTTCATTGTTTATTCCTAGGATTGGCAGAGATGACATCTTGATGGACCTATGAATCCCATTTTCCTTAGGTTTTCCCAAGTTAGAATGCGGTTGTGAAGTACTAACCATTGGAATTTTTTTTATCTTTGGCCATTGTGGGCTGTTCCATAGCTTATCCCATTGTTGCGTTGGGTCTTCTTGGTCTAGGGTTGCTATATAGTGTCAGACTTCTTTCAGGTTGAATTCCCCACCGTCTTTTTGTTCCCTTCTCAGCTGGTCCTCGGCTTCCGTGACTGCTATTTTCCATCTTCCCAATTCCTCCTCCACCTCTTTTACTATTGTTGTGGGTGGATCATGGTTTTGCTGAGTGATCTTGTCCCAGATCCTCCATTTGTTGTGGTCCGTTTCCTGTTTCCAGTATTGGTAGACGTTAATTTTACCTTGCGCTATTAACTCCTGTTGGAGTGCCTCTCTGTACGGGTTCTCCATTTTCGATTCCTGTTGCCAAGCTTCCTCCTAGAATTTGGTTGTTCTACCATTCCTGATTTCCCAGAAGCTGTGTCTGAATCCAGGCTTTGTTGCGCCAGGCTAGGTTCCATATGGATGACCCTTCTCTGGTTCCTCTGAAGCGGATTTTGTCATGGTTGTGAATGTCTGGGGAATACTTTACCTTCCATAGGTTTACCTAGGGTGTAGTAAAAACCACCATAGTTTGTTATTCAATATAAAATAAGGAAATTATAAAACATTCTAGTGTTATAACAACTTTGTACTCTGGGCTTCCACTATATTCACATAGTCTGGGTCTCCACAATTTACAACCATCCTCACTACACAAACCAAATCAAAACAGAGCCAAACATTATTATTTGTGTTACACACACCAAATCAAAATAGAACCAAAGTTACTTTGCTCATTCACAAACATTCAGATTGTGCTTGTGCTCAGATTTTGGCTTTACAACTACAACTATCCTAACTGTTCAAAATCCAATTATAATTATTCATATTACAATGGTTGACCAAAATTCACTAAAAAAAATAAACATTTCACTGTATTATAACTTTTTCATTTTTATTTAATTTTAATCACAAAATAATGTCACAAGTAAACAAATATAAGAAAATGTTCCCCTAGTTGGAAAATTTCAAGCACCATACTCAAAAGATTGTTTATGAATCAACAATTGCTAAGTTCGGGCTATTTCTTTTCTTATTTTATTCTTTCTTCTTTTCCATACTTTTCCCCACACACCATTGCATTTTCCATTGTTTTTCTCCTTCCTCTTTGTAATCTACACCTTTGCACTTTGCAATTCTAGGAAACTTATATATCCATACTCAACTTTTCCATCTTCCTCACTTGGTTTGCTTTCATCATAATTATCATCATCTCTCCTACCACTCACTACAACTCATTCACCTTTGGAAAATATTGTAAATCTCACCTAATGGGGTTCACTGCCTCAAATTTCTCACTCTTAGTGGTGCTTACTATCTTCCCATCCTCCCACTTTTGCACCATTAGCATTGTCTCAACAATCTCCACCAATGCTTGTTGCTCAAGAATATCCTTATTCTACTTTTCTTTTATTTAAATCATCTTCCTCTTGTAGCTACTTTGCTACATCTTCACTCTCTTGCATCGACTCGTCATGCTGCAACAAATGCATGTTTTATTTGGTTTGCTCCAAATTCTTTTTCTTTGTTGCATGTTCGAATTCACCTACCAAAAAGTCAACACAAAAAATATTATGGGAATCAAGCATTCCTATCTGCATCTATTTGACTATTATATCTTCGGTAACATCATCTTTTTACAAGTCCACTATTGTAAGACCACTCTCTTCTGCATCATTAACTTTTGTTGCAAGATCTCTCCCTTGTAACTATGTTGCTACTCCTTGAGTTTGTTGCACAAACTCCTTTACCTCAATCTTTTCCTTGCAATATTCTATTGCAAATCCCCATCAAATCTCTTTTGGCATGCTATCATGCATTTCACTCACACTTTCTTCATGATTTTAACCAACACATGCACCCCACTACCATACTCAAAGTTCTCCACAATCACAACTAGAAGAGTTCATTTTTATTTCTCCTCTCGCTACCTACTCTCATTCTTTCTCTTCATATGCACCTTCTCAATTCTCAATGAAAAATGATGAACCTCTTTTAATGACCACATCTTCTCCACAATTATCTTCCTTTTAATGGAAAACTTCATTCCATAAAAAAACTACATGATATTTTCCTCACTATTTCATAGAAAACTAGCTCTCGTGGCCACACTACACAAATTTTCAAAATACTTTGCTAAACATCTATTCTTTTTCTTCAATTTCTCCAATTTTCTCTTCATTTTCAAAGTATAATCATAATTTACAAACTTACCTCTCAATTTGGTGACCATCTTCTTTTGGATCTTATCTTTAGGTCTCCTTCTTTTGTTCGTCTTCTGCTACTGTCACCCATCATATGCATGGATTCTCAATATTCCACAAGAATTTTTTAAGAGAAACTTTTAGGGGCTAAATTTCTCCCTTGGGATAATTTTCCATACTTTTTCGAAAAAGAATTTTCGCCATTCTAAAAATTATTTGCCAAAAATCTATAGGATAAAATTATTTTACCTTAAAAATTGCCAAAATTTTATAAAAACTATATAAAATCCTTATAAATTTGAATATTTTTACAAAAATATCGCCAAACATTTTATAGTTGGCATATCAAGGACCAAAAAAATTCGCAAAGGTTTTATAACATTTCAAAAAAAAAATCTAGCCTTAAAATTATCCATGAAGGAAGTTTCACTCACTCAAGGTCTTTAATCTCATTTCACTCAAAATACTAATGCATTTCTTCAATCCACTTCATCTATTCTTTTGATTTTTAACTTCCATAAAACTCAAGCATATACATCTTCATTTAGTGTTATTATACATCCTCCTCTTCATACTCATCACTCTTTTGTAACACTTCCTCTATGATCCTTCCCCTTCGTTGAGCCAATTTAAAGGCATCCATCCTTCTCATTGTTTGTTGCAAAATCTTTACAACATATTCTATCACCTTTGAACCAAAATTATCTGTTCTATTTTTTCTTCTCACAATAGGAGTCACTTGTCCTGCCATGCTACAATTTCCAATGTAGTTTGCACTCTCTCCCTCTACATTCTTCACCATGAATTTATTTTGTTCAAGTATGTAATTCTATATTTTTCTACAACATCCATACAACCTCCTCTTGCATATTCTTCAATGCCTCATCCTCCATGACCTCTACCTAATGCTCTTCAAGATTAGAGATGTATCTCCTCTTACAACATCTACCCAATCCTACCATTGGAGGTGTACTTCATTCACTCTATCAAATAACTCTATCAAATAACTCTATCCAACATCAAACTCTTTCCGAGTCATCTACACTTCTTTATTTTACACTATAACTATTTTCCCACAGAATCCTACCTCTTCTCATGGTAACAATTCTACCCAACTTTCATCATTTTCATTGGAATTGACCCAAACCATCTAGTTTCTATTTGTGATACCACTTGATGCAGTGAGGATACAACCCCCTGCAACATCACACACATAGACCAAAATTTCTCCGCACTTGTACATAAATTCAATTCCAATATTAAGTAGACCACCACCATGGTATTGCTAGCACAAAAGTTTGCACTTGATAGAATAGAAATAATCGTGAATCCACAAGCTAGAAATTTGTGTAACTATAGGAAAATATGCCCTGAGAGTCACCAACAAAAAATCATCTTCATTTGGGTTGGTGTATGCCAACCTCAAGGGGGTGTCCCTAGTGTTTTGTATGCACTATATTCCCTATAAATTTGTAAAATAAGCTCACAAATATGCACACAAGATGACCTTTGGCTAGAGATTAATCTCCCAAAGGGTAAGTTGTATAATTTTAAATTGAAATGGATTAAATCCTGCAACAGTTAGATTTAAAAAATATGAAAAAAGGAGAAGAGAGGTTCTACTAAAAGGATGAACACACCACAATAATAGGAAAAGAAATTCTAAACAATGCATAAATTTCAATCACAATACCAATAAACTCTTGAATCCTGATACGAGCACAACTAAGTTTTATTCCTGTGTTTTCTAAAAGGCTGATTACACCATAGAAAACAAGTACAAGAATTGGTAAAGTGATGAAACATACACAAAAAGAATAATCTAGAAAATAGAAAGAATAATGGAAGAGAGAGAGAGAGAGTTTGCTGCTACTACCGAAGAAATCGACCAAGAGCCAATGTAGAAATCCTCAATATATAAGAGAATGAGGGCACATATCCAAATAATAGTTTCCCTCATGGAAGATGCATTAAAGAGAATGGAGTAGAGTGGAATAACCATGCACTAGAAATCCTCAATATAGAGGAGAATGAAGGCACATATCCCAATAATAGTTTCCCTCATGCAAGATGCATTGAAGAGTGGAGTAGAGTGGAATAGCCATGCCCTCATGTATAGCTACTGAGAAGAGAGTGATAACTTGTGTATATTCTCTTTTAACTAATGATAACCTAAAGAATGAATGGTCCATGCGCTTTGACTATAGATATATGTGCATGGGAGAAATGAGTGGCAGTGACAATAAGTGCATTTAAGGAATGATACGTATATGTGGGAGAAGCGAATGGGACACATGCATGCACATGAGATATGAGTAGATGGTGAATTATATGGAAGAAAGGTGAGTGTGCATGAGAGAACAAATGCTGCATGGCAACGTAGTCCCTGCCTAAAAGTTAATTTACCTGCAATATTAAAAGTTAATTTACCTGGAACAACTTAATTGTTGGTACAATTATTTGGTGATACCATCCTGGATACAATCTGTAGAAATCAATGTGAAGAGAATTGAACCAAGACGATGGAAGATTTTAGAATTAATGATATCTATCCTATAATATTAATATTAAATATCGTATTCATTATTAATATGTCATAATGTTTTGTTAATTTTTTTTCAATTAATTATTCATATTTATTTTTATTTTTCATTTTTCATGTCTAGGGTGTTCCGTGATATACATCTTGCACCCAACACTTCCGTCATATACATTTTTCACCCAAAAATTCACATTTTGCAGACAACACTTCCGTCATTTGCAATTTGATCCCGGACCACTCGAACTCGCAAGCTTCACTATACCCGTGTTCACAACTTTCGGAAAAACGACTAAGTAACTAGAAAGATAAAGTACATGGATTTAGTAATTTATAGAATATTATAACATTGTACCAATATTTATAGTAATTTATATAATGCTATAACACTTTTTACTTAAAGAATAGTATAAACAATTATTTAAATTTTATTCAATATTATTTTTAATGTTCTTAAATGTAAATTTGGAATTTTGGAATTTTGATTTTGTTTATGATAATAAAGGTTTGTAACTAGAAATTGATCCTTCTTGACTCTAGAGTTAAAATGGATATGTACTTGTATATACTATTTTATATTAATATTAATAAATAAACTATAAATTAAATTTATGATATCTAATTATTATTAATATGTGATAATGTTTTGTTAAATTTTATTCAATTAATTATTCAAATTTGTTTTTATTTTTCATTTTTCATGTCCATCTTGTTCCGTGATATACATTTTGTACCCAACACTTTCGTCATATACATTTTTCACCCAACAATTACGGAGTTGCAGTTTGGCGAAGTAACAGGTTCTCATTTATAGTCATGCTTATGTATCACGAGTCCGACCCCGACCGACCGCAACATGAGATTTAGTAATTTATAAAATATTATAACATTGTACCAAGATTTATAGTAATTTATGATGATGATGATGATGATGATGATTAACATCCACTAAGACCTAATTGGTCTATCAGACCCTAAGAGGGTAAGTGATTATTTGTGATTCCTTAGAATTTTGTTTCTGTGCTTGAAAAGCATTAAGAGAAGCTTTCCAAGATCACCATACTTTTGTTGAGTTAATAGGTTAAGAAGGTTGGTAGTGTGAACAATATTTTGAAAATGAGATCTAATATGGGTATAGGCTAGACAATCTAAGAGAAAGTGCTTTTCATCTTCAACCTTCTTAGTGTCTCAAAGGTGACACACTCTTTCATCCCATGGCGTTTTAGGAATTGACCAATGCCCAGTTTCACTATGGAGCTAGTGAGAATTTGTTCTTATCTTAGCAATGCTTATTTTTTTCTTTACACTTGGAAAAACAAATAGATAATTTTGATCTTCTAGATTATGGTTGATTACATCTTTATAATACCTTAATTTTCTTTTTTCCTCTAACTGTTTATCACACCACATTTTTTCCTTAAATTTTGATTTGATGTTTTTTTTAATAGTATCTTTATTCTGCAAAATGGTTTCTTCCATGATTTCCCAATAGTTTAGCCAAGACCAGGCATCTTTATGCCATCCTCGCTTGAGTTGATGATGGTTATGACTTGATTTTGAATCAATTTTAGGTAGCCTCTTGTCTTCCATGTTGTTTAACTTGTTCTTATACATTAGGTATCTAGTCATAGCCATGCTCTCAATGGGGGAGAGGCTTGTTTCTATGAGGAGGATGGGATATGGCGTATTTCCTTTAATTTTGAGATTATCGGTTATAAAATTCTTTTGTATTTGCTCTATCTTTCTCCAGGATTCACGAGAGATACTATAGCCCCAAAATTCACATCCATAAAGAATAACAGGTGTAACAAGAGTCTCAAAGAGGAGTTTCTTCTTATCCCAACTCCAAAGATCAACTGATTTACAATTATTTTCAAGCCCATAATAAGCTTTCCATCCCCCAATAATCATTTTCTCAATGCTATAATTCCAATTGAGCTTGTGGTGAATATCAATTCCAAGATATTTGTATGAAGTCACTTCCTCCAAGTTGTTGTTGTCAT
>ML799829.1:0-21978 GCA_009831015.1 Picea engelmannii | reverse complement strand
TTGGAGAGGTTTAGAATGCAGAATGCAAAACCAGTTAGTACACCTTTGGCCAACCATTTCAAATTAACTAAGGAAATGTGTCCCAAGACACAGGAGGAGATAGAATACATGTCCAGGGTCCCATATTCATCAACAGTTGGCAGCTTGATGTATGCAATGTTTTGCACAAGACTAGATATTGCACATGCAGTGGGAGTTGTGAGCAGGTATATGAACAATCCAGGTAATGAACATTGGGAGACAGTAAAGTGGATTCTCAGGTATTTGAGAGGTACTACTACACATGCATTATGTTTTGGAGGTTCAAACACTTTACTACAGGGATATGTTGATTCAGATATGGCAGGTGATAAAGACAGCAGGAGGAGCACCACAGGGTATGTTTTTACTATAGGTGGAACAACAGTAAGTTGGATTTCAAAACTGCAAAAGGTTGTTTCACTTTCAACAATAGAGGCAGAGTATGTTGTTGCTACAGAGGCTAGTAAAGAGATGATTTGGTTACAAAGGTTTATTGAGGAATTGGGAAAGAAGTAGGAGAAAAACAGGTTGTACTGTGACAGTCAGAGTGCCATTCACCTTCCAAAGAACATAGAATTCCGTTCGAAGACTAAGCATATACAGTTGAGGTACCACTTCATACGATCCACCTTGGAAGATGGACAATTGAAGCTGGAAAAGATACACACTAGCCAGAATCCTACAGACATGTTAAGAAAGGGAGTAACCAGGGAGAAACTAAGTTCTTGCTCAGTTTCAGTTGGTCTTCAAGAATGAAGATGAAGATGAGAAATTTTCCAGGTCCTAGAAGGTTCAAAGTCCAACATATACAACAACGATGGAGTTGTTGAGATCAGTCTCCAAGTGGGAGATTGTTGGTTGTGGAGCCTGATTATCTTCCTGATTTAGAGGTATTTTACTTTCAGTCGTGTTTATACCCCATGAAGTATTTACACCCCAGAAGTATGTACACTCTTCCATGCGGGGGAGTGCAGAGGGGGGGTACCCCCTCCATGGGGTCCGGGGGCAAGTGGGCCCCCAGCGGGGGTTCGGGGGTGAAGCCCCCGAAGAAAAAATTTCCTTGTAAAAGTATATTGTAATTTCATTGTAAATCCGGACCGTTCATTATAAGGTCGCAGATCTAACGATAAAGATTATGTTAGGGTTTTTTGCCCTAGAAGGAAACCCTCTTTTATGAGGGAAATGTATTGCGGCTATGTATGCTAGCATGTATTGTATTCTGAGAGAGGAGACAGTGAGAAAAATAAGAGAAAGTTACACTGGGTTTTTCTGTAGGTTGTATCCCTTCATTTTGCTGGATAATAATAAAGAAAGGACTTGTCAATTTCTCTGGTGGACGTAGCCCACACTGGGTGAACCACGTAAATCTGTGTCTCTCTTATATTATGTATTTTCTGTGTTTTGTTTCCGCATTTGTTTTATTTTATTGCTCCACGGTCCTGTTTTTCTAACATTGGAGTCATCGCTTAAAAGAGTAGCTTGTTTAGTTGCAGTCCTAACATTAAAGTCTTATAGCAGGAGGATATTCCCTTCATTTTTAAAATTCTAAATATCTTGTTCTAAATTATTATAGGGGCAAGTTTTATCTAGATTATTTTTCTTATAAAAAGTAGAATTAATAGGTGCAAAATAACAAATTGCTAGATACATCTTCTTAGCATTGATGCCTGAAATTTCTATCCAAATGTATTGATTAAGAGGGTCAATCTTATGAAGTTGAATGTGATGAGAAATGTTTTTTCTAATATAACAAGCTATGCCTCCTATCCCTCTATGGTGGGATTTTTTGTTCCATGCCGACCACAAGACAAATCGTTCCATGTTAGGGACCTTAGACTCCTCATGCTCCCAAGTTTTAGCTAGACAGATAATATCAATATCACTTGGGATCCAACTTATCATAGGCCTTTTGCACCATGGAAAGCCACGAAAATTCCAAAAAAAGATCCCAAGTGTCCCAAATTCCTATTTGTTATTATCCTTCTGGTATCTATCCCTAACAATAATTTTTCGATTTCTAATTATTGCCCATTTTCCTTCTTTCCTGGCTTATTTTACCTTTTGAACTTCCTTAATTCACCTTGGTCTTCGGGAATGAGGTCTTCATTTATAAATATTCATGACCCTTTTAAGCTCGGAGATTTACTAAGTATGCTATATTTATGGTCATTACAACTTACTTTGACAGGGATCAACCTATCTTTGTGATCAATTATTTTTCCTTGCCTCTTTTCTTCTATGAGGTAAGTTGTATCAATTTGTGATTTGTTTTTTAATTCTTCTTTTACTATTGCTAGTGTATCCTCCTCTTGTTGTTCTTTTATACCAAAAATTATGAGGTTCAACGCTATTTTGTTACGCTCATGGTCCAATTCGATTAGCTTATTCATTTCCTCTTTGATGGGTTTGATATCCAATTTGCTTTCCATATTACTGAGGGTCAAATTGTTGGTTAGTTTTTCTTCTAGCTCTTTAATCCTATCTCTCAAGTTGTGATTTTCTTCAACCCTTCCTTCTTGGGTTGATTGTTTATTTTTTTCTATTTCTTGAATTATATCCTTCAGTGGTTGCAATTCACTCTTGAACCTTAAGAATCTATCCTCTATTTGAGTTTGAATGGTATCTTTAATTTTTTTATCTATCATTGCCTCTAGCTCTATTTGGAGTTTTATGTCTCTTTCTTCACTCATTTTTTCTAATGTTTCTAACTCTATTTGGATTTTGGCATCTCTCTCTTCTCTTTTTTTTTTCTACTGATTCCCTTGTTAGGCTGAGTTTTTGGAATAGGTGGTGGAGTACTCATATTGAAAAGAAGAGAAAAAAAAAGTAATAATTATTATTATGGATTGACTTTATCTCTCAAATCAACTTTTACTTCTGAAACTTAAAATAAAAAAAATAAAAAATATATATTTAAATTTATTTACTTAAAATTAAAATTGAATCAAAGTAAAAAATGACTCACCTCATTTATATGTCCAAATGTAAAATTGAATCAAAGTAAAAAATGACTCACCTCATTTATATGTCCAAATGCTCAACCCTTTGAAGAAGCCAAACATAACACTTTTTACTTAAAGAATAATATAAACAATTATTTGAATTTTATTCAATATTATTTTTAATGTTTTTAAATGTAAATTTGAAATTTTGATTTTGTTTATGATAATAAAAGTTTGTGATTAGACATTGATCCTTCTTGGATCTAGAGTTAAAATTGATATATACGTATATATTATTTTATATCAATATTAATAAATAAACTATAAATTAAATTTATGATATCTGTCCTATAATATTAATATTAAATATCGCATTCATTATTAATATGTGATAATGTTTTGTTAAATTTTATTCAATTAATTATTCAAATTTATTTTTATTTTTCATTTTTCATGTCCACCTTGTTCAGTGATATACATTTTGCACCCAACACTTCGTCATATACATTTTGCACCCAACAATTACAGAGTAGCGGGTTGGCCCATATATATTTTACACCCAACAATTACAGAGTAGCGGGTTGGTGGATATGTATCACTAGTCTGACCCGACCCCGACACAACATGAAATTTAGTAATTTATAGAATATTATAACATTGTACCAACATTTATAATAATTTATATAATGCTATAACACTTTTTACTTAAAGAATAGTATAAACAATTATTTAAATTTTATTCAATATTGTTTTTAATGTTTTTAAATATAAATTAAGAATTTTGGAATTTTGATTTGTTTATGATAATAAATGTTTGTACCTAGAAATTGATCCTTCTTGACTCTAGAGTTAAAATGGATATATACTTGTATATACTATTTTATATTAATATTAATAAATTAAATATAAATTAAATTTATGATATCTATCCTATAATATTAATATTAAATATTGTATTCATTATTAATATGTGATAATGTTTTGTTAAATTTTATTCAATAAATTATTCAAATTTATTTTTATTTTTAATTTTTCACCGCAACATTAAATTTAGTAACTTATAAAATATTATAACATTGTACCAAGATTTATAGTAATTTATATAATGCTATACCACTTTTTACTTAAAAAATAGTATAAACAATTATTTAAATTTTATTCAATATTATTTTTAATGTTTTTAAATTTAAATTAATAATTTTGAAATTTTGATTTTGTTTATGATAATAAAGTTTTGTACCTAGAAATTGCTTCTTCTTGACTCTAGAGTTAAAATGGATATATACTTGTATATACTATTTTATATTAATATTAATAAATAAAATATAAATAAATTTATGATATCTATCCTATAATATTAATATTACATATAATATTCATTATTAATATGTGATAATGTTTTGTTAAATTTTATTCAATTAATTATTCAAAATTATTTTTATTTTTCATTTTTCATGTCTAGCTTGTTCCGTGATATACATTTTGCACCCAACACTTTGTCATATACATTTTGCAGTAGAGTCACGCGTTCACATTTATAGTCATGCTTATGTATCACGAGTCCAACCCCCAGGACAACATGAGATTTAATAATCTATAAAATATTATAACATTGTACCAAGATTTATAGTAATTTATATAATGCTATAACACTTTTTACTTAAAGAATAGTATAAACGATTATTTAAATTTTATTCAATATTATTTTTAATGTTTTTAAATGTAAATTTGAAATTTTGGAATTTTGTTTATGATAATAAAAATTTGTACCTAGAAATTGATCATTCTTGACTCTAAAGTTAAAATGGATATATACTTGTATATACTATTTTATATTAATATTAATAAATAAACTATAAATTAAATTTATGATATCTATCCTATAATATTAATATTAAATATCGTATTCATTATTAATATGTGATAATGTTTTGTTAAATTTTATTCAATTAATTATTTCGTGATATACATTTTGCACCAAACACTTTCGTCATATACATTTTGCACCCAACAATCAAGGAGTCAGTCATACTTATGTATCACGAGTCCGAACCAGACCCCAACCCCAACATGAGATTTAGTAATTTATAGAATATTATAACATTATACCAATATTTTTAGTAATTTATATAACTATAACATTTTTTAATAATATAAACAATTATTTAAATTTTATTCAATATTATTTTTAATGTTTTTAAATGTAAGTTTGGAATTTTGGAATTTCTATTTTGCTTATGATAATAAAGGTTTGTACCTAGAAATTGATCCTTCTTGACTCTAGAGTTAAAATGGATATATATAGCCTGAGTGAGCTTAATGGTTAAGAACCCGTGTTTCCTCTTAAGAGGTCAAAGGTTCAAATCCAGAGGGGAGGTAGGGTATGTATACCTTCGTAGACTTTACCACTCAAATCGCTAGGCCGAGGGGGGTCCCTTGTCCCACAAACAAGGGGGTCTCATACACCAATACCAATTTGGTTCTGGACGGTTGAGACTCGATGGTTCACATTTATAGTCATGCTTACCATATTTTATAGTCATGCTTATGTATCATGAGTCGACCGACCGCAACATGAGATTTAATAATTTATAGAATATTATAACATTGTACCAAGATTTATAAATTAAATTAATGATATCTATTTTATAATATTAATATTAAATATGGTATTCATTATTTATATGTGATAATGTTTTGTTAAATTTTATTCAATTAATTATTCATATTTATTTTTATTTTTCATTTTTTATGTCCTCCGTGATATACATCTTGCACGCAACACTTCCGTCATATACATTTTGCACCCAACAATTCCGTCATATACATGAGATTGAGTAATTTATAGAATATTATAACATTGTACCAAGATTTATAGAATCTCTCGTGAATCCAGGAGAAAGATAGAGCAACTACAAAAGAATTTTATAACCTAGAATCTCAAAATTAAAGGAAATACGCCCTATCCCATCCTCCTCGTAGAAACAAACCTCTCTCCCATTGAGAGCATGGCTATGACTAGATACCTAATGTATAAGAACAAGTTAAACAACATGGAAGACAAGAGGCTACCTAAAATTGCTTCCAAATCAAGTCATAACCACCATCGACTCAAGCGAGGATGACATAAAGACACCCGATCTTGGCTAAACTATTGGGGAATCATGGAAGAAACCATTTTGTAGAATAAATATACTATTAAAAAAAACGTCAAATCAAAATTTAAGGAAAAAATGTGGTGTGATAAAGAGTTAGAGGAAAAAAGAAAATTAAGGTATTATAAAGATGTAATCAACCATAATCTAGAAGATCAAAATTATCTATCTGTTTTACCAAGTGTAAAGAAAAAAAAAAACATTACTAAGATAAGAACAAATTCTCACAAATTCCATAGTGAAACTGGGCATTGGTCAATTTCTATAACGCCATGGGATGAAAGAGTGTGTCACCTTTGTGACACTAATAAGGTTGAAGATGAAAAACACTCTCTTAGATTGTCCACCCTATACCCATATTAGATCTCATTTTCAAAATATTGATCACACTACCAACCTTCCTAACCTTTTAACTCAACAAAAGTATGATGATCTTGGAAAGCTTCTCTTAATGCTTTTCGAGCACAAAAACAAAATTCTAAAGAATCACAAGTAATCACTTACCCTCTTAAGGTCCGATAGACCAATTAGGTCTTAGTGGACGTTAATCATCATCATCATATAATGCTATAACACTTTTTACTTAAAAAATAATATAAACAATTATTTAAATTTTATTCTATATTATTTTTAACGTTTTTAAATGTAAATTTGGAATTTTGACTTTGTTTATGATAATAAAGGTTTGTACCTAGAAATTGATTATTCTTGACTTTAAAGTTAAAATGGATATATACTTGTATATACTATTTTATATTAATATTAATAAATAAACTATAAATTAAATTTATGATATCTATCCTATAATATTAATATTAAATATCGTATTCATTATTAATATGTGATAATGTTTTGTTAAATTTTATTTAATTAATTATTAAAATTTATTTTTATTTTTCATGTCCAGCCTTATACATGTTAAGTAAACATTTAAGGCTATGAGACTTGTTAGGTAAACATTTAAGGTTGTTAGAACCGTCCAAGGGCCTAGGCTATGTAAACATTTAAGAAATGATGTGGCAGACTTTTTTACGTATGTTAAGTACTTAATAATAATAAAAAATAAAAAAACCTTCTACAAACATTCCAACTAATGCTAGCATTAATCCACCTTCAAGCAATGCATAAGAAAATATATGATTCAAAAAGACTGTATATGATCAAAAAGTTTGGATATGCTAACATATAAAACATTCGGAAGAGTTATAGTAATTTATATAATGCTATAACACTTTTCTTTAAAGAATAGTATAAGCAATTATTTCAGTTTTATTCAATATTATTTTTAACATTTTTAAATGTCAATTTGGAATTTTTGAATTTTGATTTTGTTTATGATAATAAAGGTTTGTAACTAGAAATTGATCCTTCTTGACTCTAGAGTTAAAATGAATATATACTTGTATATACTATTTTATATTAATATTAATAAATAAACCATAAATTAAATTTATGATATCTATCATATAATATTAATATTAAATATCATATTCATTATTAATATGTGATAATGTTTTGTTAAATTTTATTCAATTAATTATTCAAATTTATTTTTATTTTTCATATCCAGCCTCTTCCGTGATATACATGTTAAGTAAACATTTAAAGATCTGAGGCCTTTTACTTGTTAGGTAAACATTTAAGGCTATCAGAACCATACAAGGGCCTCGTGCTGTGTAAACATTTAAGAAAGAATGTGTGTGGTAGGCCTTTTTACCTACGTTAAATACTTAATAATAATAATAAATAGACAAACCTTGGATACACTAGCATATCAAGCATTGGGATAAATTTAGCTAGCATAAAATGCTAAGACAAACATTCGAACTAATGCTAGCATTAATCCACCTTCAAGCAATGCATAAAAAAAATATGATTCAAAAAGACCGTATACTATCAAAAAGTTTGGATATGCTAACATATTAAACATTGGGAATAACAAAGCGACAATAAGACCTCCAATTTGTTATCCAATCAGATCATGACATATATGGTACTTTTTATTATATAAAAATCAATGCTTTTTGTTCCCTAGTTCCAACATTAGATATTATGCAAATATTTGTGGTCAAAAGACAAACTAATACGAGGTCAACTAATTATCGATTGCTATAGTCTCTCTATGCCTACGAGAGGGACTAATAATGTGTGTGGAATAGAAGGGAAAATATGAAGAAGGTACATGAATGAATTAAATGCACAAATAAATAGGAAATAGGGATCATATGTAAGGAAAATGGGAGATATGTGCTAATAAATAGGAACTTAGTGCATGGTATAGGATTTTAGGAGAGGGGAGAAGGGACATGCGTTAGGAAATATGATTATAGCCCTAAGAAATAGGGAGTAATGAGGAGGAATAACGTGTTAAAGAAGGAGTGAATATGGACACGTTCATCCTAAAATAAATATTTGAATGAAGACGTGTGGATAATAAAATAATTAAGTGAAGACATGTGGGGGAGAAAAGGGGAGTGATGTGGGAGAGAGGGAGATTAAACCTTTAGTCAAGTCAATCATGTAAAATATGTAACTCTTTACGTGTTCCAATTCATCCAAACTATAAATATGTGCCACGTGTTTTTAAGTAAATCACATAATATTCTCATGCATGTACACATGTCCAAGTTTTTCCACTTGTCACACTTTAAGATTGTCACATGTCAGAATATGGACTTTCCACATTTTACACTACATGGTGATTACACCCATTAATAATAGCTTTTCTAACAAAAAAACATGTTAAAAATAACAGTTTGCCTGAAAAATGTGAAAAGACTAAATATGTTTGGGACTGTTGGGAGAACCATGCCAAGTATAGTATGCCTAAAAATAGGCATTGCTAAAGATAACAACTCCTCACATGGCCATGAAAATAGGCTCATCAGATTTGATTTTCTATAAGGAACCCATAGATGTACTCAAAATCTTCATATTTACCATAGAGCTCCAACTTCTATAAATAGTAAGTTACTCACATGTAATCCAGAAATGTCTTACCAGAATCGTGAGCTCACAAGGACTCTGAATATATGATCAAAATTGACATGTGGATCTATGATCTATGTCTCATAAAAAGTAGGGAATATGCTAAAAATATACAACTCTCTCTATCCATGAAGACCTATTTAAACTCATATCTTTGAATCAAGGAACACCACTAAACCAATCATATACCTTTTCTCATACTGAAACCAAACCAGGCTCCCACAAATCTAACTTTGGGAAAAAATATCTAAATGCCAACCAAATCAACCATGATGGATCTTAACCATCAAGATTTTCTCATGGGAAAATTGAGGGGTTAATAATGGTGACTCGGGGGGACATTATCCCCTTGTGCGATATCTAGAACCTGTGAATCTTTATGTTTGAAAACTGTGAATAATAATCTTTGAGGAAAATGGAGAAACATACCAATAGACCCCTATTCCTTTTTGTAGAAAATAAGTGCCCTATGATACAAAATTCCTATATAGTGGGAAATGGAGTAAAGAATAAATATAATCCTCCCACTGATTGGCTGAAGAATAAGGGGTCTCATCCAAATCTTCTACCTGCTAAAACCTACCATGTACACTCCTCCCTATGGAAAATGTGTTGAAGTCAACATATGGGAGAGAGTCACTTAGTTAGATGTCATTCATGTAAACACTTGCCAAGTGTTTACCTGAATGACATCAACTGTGAAAATTACATAGTCAATCGCACTCCCACAAAGGCTCTTAAAAATATAACACCGGAAGAAGCTTGGACTAAAATTAAACTGGATGTAAGTCACTTCCGTGTATTTGACAGTATAGCATGGGCTCACATTCTTGATGAGAAAAGGAAAGCATTGCAGCCTAAAAGTGAGAATTGTATATTTGTTGGTTATTCTGAAGATGTCAAAGGTTTTAGACTTCTTCAACCACATTGTAATGAAATTATTATTAGAAGAGATGTTAAATTTGATGAAAATATCTTGGCTTGCGAGCCTAATTCGACGTTTGTGCCTTCTTCGACCTGCAATCCATCTTCGACGTTTGTGCCTTCTTCTGTTTTGGTTTCTTCTTTATATGATAACAGTGAGGATGAAAATCCACCTCCACCTGCTCACCTTCCTCCAGATGAGTCCTTTGAACCTGAACCAGCACCAGCCCCATCACTTCCTAGATGGGTTCGTTCAACACAAGAAGCAGCTGGTGATCTTGTCGGTGATCCTTCAAATCAACGTCAGACACATTCACAGTTCCAATGAACCTCTTCTCTTTTGGCTCAAGTTTCAGAAACTCATGATCCAGAGAAATTTGCAGAAGCTTCAGGTCATCCAGATTGGGACACAACAATGAATGAAAAGTATCGTTCTTTAATGGAAAATAATACTTGGGATCTTGTACCCCTTCGAAAAGGAAGAAAACTTGTCAGATGTAAATGGGTCTACAGAACTAAGTATGCATTAGATGGAAGTGTTGGAAGACACAAGGCTCGATTAGTTGCCAAAGGATTTTTCCAAGTTGAAGGAATTGACTATAATGAAACCTTTTCCCCTATAGACAAAATGAATTCCATCCACCTTGTTCTTGCACGGAGAATCCATCAGATGGATGTTAAATCCGCTTTATTGCACAGAGAATTGCAAGAAGAAATATACATGGAACAACCTCCTGGCTATGTCTAGAATGACTCTAGCCTTGTTTGTCACCTTAAGAAATATCTTTATGGTCTCAAGCAAGCTCCCTGAGCTTGGTATGCCAAAATGGAAAGCTTTCGTATTTCCATTGGACTCTCTAGATGTCATTCTCATTCTAATGTCTATACCAAGAAAGTAGGAATCCATATCATAATCCTTGTCCTTTATGTTGATGACCTTATCCTTACTGGTAGTGACTCAAAAATTTTAAACCATGTGAAAACCAGTCTTAAGAAGAAATTTGAAATGACAGATTTAGGATTTTTGCACTATTTCCTTGGCCTCCAAGTTTTGCAAACCAATGAATAAATTTTTCTTTCCCAATCTAAGTATGCTTGTGACCTTCTTCGACGCTTTCACACGGATGATTGTAAACCAACCCCTTCTCGCTTCCAGTCTGGAGTCAATCTTTCCGCCACCTATACTTCTCCCGAAGTTGATGCAACCTTGTACCATTAGTTAGTTGGTAGACTCTTATACTTGACTCATACCCGTCCTGATCTTTCCTTTGTTGTTGGTATTTTTTCCCGGTATATGCAAACACCCCATGAAAGCCATTAGAAAGCAACTAAAAGGATACTTCGCTATGTATGTGGTACAATTCAGTTCGGGATACATTACAGTTCAGGGGGACTCCTTTATTGGTTGGTTTCACTGATTCAGATTGGGCCGGTGACCCTGATGATCATAAGTCTACTACAGGTTATTTTTTCAGCCTTGGTTCATGACCTGTCACTTGGGCCTGTAAGAAACAACAAGCTATTGCACTTTCTTCAGCAGAAGAAGATTACTGAGCAGTGGTAAATGCCATTCAGGAAGCCTTGTGGCTTCGAAAGATCCTTTCAGAGTTTGGATTCGAGCAACAACATTTGACCAGCCTTTGGTGTGACAATGAAAGTGCCATCAAGCTCGCCAAAGACCAAGTTCAACATCAGCACAACAAGCACATCGAGATACACATGCACTTCATCAGAAATCTCATTCATGATCAAGTTATTGAAGTGCTATTTTTCCCTATAGAAGATCAAGTTGCAGACATTTTCACAAAGTCTCTTACAGAAGCGAAGTTTTCCAAACTTCAATCTATGTTAGGATTTCATGAAGTTGTCATTAAGGAGGGATAGGCTCTTATGCATCCTTCCTTATCCTATTGTGTCAACATTGTAAATCCTTCAATCCTATCCGAAGTTGTTCTTAAGTGGGGATGTTAGGATATTTAGACACTTAGGAGTTAGTTAAGATCTACTTGGTCTAATGTTTCATTAGTTAAAAGTGCATTTCTTAGTGTGTTTCTTTAGTATGCATTAGTATTCATTTGTAGTTAGGAAATCCGACAGTCACGATATGTTCTCGACATAGAGTGATCCGATGGTTCATACTCTCCTCGATATTAATGACCATTGATCCATGGCTTAACACCCGATTGGTCCATGATCTCTATTTAAAGAGAATGGAAGGTCATTTGCCGATGATCGATTATGAAAAACTCTCTTGTAAAATCTCTCTATAATATTTTTCTTTTGCATTAATAAACTGCTCCAAGTATCTGCATTGGCTGGGGTCATGGATGTTTCGCCGTAGGGGTTTTACCACATAAAAACATTAGTGTGTTGATCTTTGATCTGGTTATGTGAGTGGTTACTGAAGATGTTCATCCTCTGTTGGAATACCTGTGTTGTCGAACAAAACCAATGTAGCCTCAACACCTTCTATCTAGCAAAAAAAGATTGTTTCTTCACCTACAATGGTGCCTACACAATGCCCTGTCAAACCCAGAGACAATAGATTGGTGGAGCATATTCAACCCTGCCAGCAACAAGCTTGTGACAGTCTTCCATAGACCAAGCAACACAATTTCTCCAACAAAGAACCAACTCACCAAGATTTAGATTCATAAAATTCTTTCCCCTCTTCCCTGGGAACTCAACACAATGGAGAGCATTGCTTCCTAAGGGGGGAAAATTGATCTAGACGGATATTGGTGGACACCCACCTATTCCAACTTGCTCCTTATGGGTTCTACACTTCTGGGGTTGTCTGGATCCCTACACATATTCCAGGTGGATACTGGTGGCCTCCCATCTAATCCAACTGGCTTATTTTGTATGTATTAATGTCAACACATCTTGTTGTACTTCCAGGGTCATTTTGGGGCCCTAAATAGTGTTATTTTGGTGTGCCATAGTCAAATTATAGAAAAAGTTAGAGTTTTATGACATAATGTGTAGTTCTCTAAAATACCTTTCCAACGGGCTATCACGCGCCTAAAACAGAGATCGTATGCAAAAGTTACGACCCCATGAAGTTAATGTACTAACTTACCCAAACAGGGCCCACATGAATTTTGGCGTTTCATCTCCTAGGGTTAGGTTTTTGGATGTCTAGGGTTTTGGCATTCATGTTTAATGTAAAAAGGCCTTCATATCCTCATTGTTGTTATCTTCATGCGAATGAGCATAGCCATCACATCTCTTCTCAGAGATAAAGTTGCCACCATTCTAGCGAGTCTTATACTCGTATTTTTATAGTCTTTTTACAATTGTTTCATTAATAGAAATCAAGTGTTGTTGTATTTCTCTGTTTCTCGCAATTTTCATGAGCATTTCATTGTAATATCTTTGCTTTCATTTCGTTCTGAACATAATCCAGATCGAAGAATGAGGAAGGTTTAGATACTCAATCTGTGTGGACACTTAGAAGAAGTAGCAATAAGATCAATGCAAATAAGAAGAAGAGGAATAAGAGATATGCATTGGGAAATACATCTCTTGTTTGTCACTACTACAAGAAGAAAGGCCATAGAGCTACTAGTTGTTCATATTATAAGGTATGTTCCTTTTGTCAAAAGAAAAACCATTTTGAGGCATCTTGTTGGGAGAAGAAAGATATAGGCCACAACCCCAAATGTTTCTAGAGGAAGAATGGAAAGAACACTTCCCTAATACAACAAACTTAAAGGCACATAGTAAAAAGGAGTATGTCAAGCCATCCATTTAGCACCAAGAATTTATTCCAACTCTATAAGTGGAGTGGGAATGAGGAAGCAAAGTGTTGGGAGCTTCATCTAGAGCTTGATTATAGGGACCGCACGATCAATATAAGTGTGTGGAAAGTAAAGACTAAAGCGAATGAAGAGTACCGTGCATTTCCATCCCAAGGAGAAGATATTTCCCAACGAGTTACAAAAACACATGAGGTCAACTTCACCAATGAAGTGGATAGTTGATACCAAAATATTCCCTTGTTGGAGATGTGTTGGAGATTGGTGCATGGAGGTCAATGACATTGGGGGTTCCCTAAAAATCCGTGATATATGATGAAGAAATCATTGTTCTATGTGCTTGGCTCCTTCAATGATTTTTTGGATGCATTTCTTAGAGATGTGTGGAGTAGTAGCTATAGTGCTAGTCGAGATTTGCTAGTTTTGGCATTAATTTTTTCTGTTTGAATGTTGCATAAATCAACAACTATATCCTATTGATGAGTGCTACCTACAACCATAAATGCGTAGGAGTTGTCAATTGTTTTGGAAAGATGAAGGTGTTGTGATTTCACACAAAGGGGGTCATTCAATTAACATTGTTGCAGAGACAAAGTATTATGTAATCACATGCAAACAATAGAGTGGTTTTCATGTTGGAAAGTAACATATCTCAACAAAAGAAGGTAGACCACACTTTATGCCTTTGGTGTGTGATAACATATTGACTATTGGGATATTTCCACTAAATGAATGTTGTATACATATAGCATTGAACAAGAAAAGAATAGAACTCAAATTGGTTTCCATTGGGAGCCAAGACAGACCATCTCCAAGTACAAGATTGAAAGAGACTTGCATGCAAAAGATGAAATTGAATTTTGATTGAAGAATTAAAAAATTTGAAGATTTCTCATAGTAGAGAATCAATGAACAAACTTCTGCACTTCAGGAAAAAGTGAAGCTAGAAACTAGAGTTAAATCCACAGGAAGAACGAAATCCATAAGCCAAAGCTAGCGTTAGAATCATACCTATAGATAAGAGCTAGAGTTGAGAGCCATGTTCTAAAGAAGTAGATAGAAGAGAGATTGATCGAGAGATTCATTTCCCAGAAGCTTTTGGAGACCAAAATATTCTCACTAAGGAAGTGTGATCTGAAATGAATCCAAAGAAAAACAATGAATGATTGATGAGGCTTGGTACACATAAGAAATTAACAATAATTGACAGTTGAATCAAAGAAAGGACAAAGGAAGCATTAAAAATTAAATGAAAAAAATGGAAAAAAAAAGAAATAGGAGAGAAGAAAGTTGGGGACTAAAAAATGTAAGGACAAGGATGCTTGAAATTTCCTTTACCCTAGCGATGCCTATATATTTTAGTAAATCAAATCATAAAGGGTCTTTGGACCATAGAGGAGGGGATGCACAAGAGGACCTAGTTATGAACATTGTTGAATATACTAGAGAGTCATGAGCCTATATTGTAGCCTTGGAATTGTAAAAAATAAAGATCCAATAACCACTCCAAGTTGATTTTCCCATATGAGTTTATAGGGTAAAATCTATGTGTTCCTTATGATTAATTATTATCTCTATTGTGTATATTACTACTTATACAATTTGAAAATCCCACGTGGCTTAATCCATTCATGATCACGCTAAATTAATTAAGTATTTTAATTCTTGAACTCTTTTCTATATGATTATTAATTCATGATTGAAATCAGTTCCTATCAAACATTTGATTAATTACAATCACTAAATGTTTCATACCATCCATCTAACTACTTTAATAAAATTGAATTGATGGATACTATAACATAATTATTATTTCATATCTATCTAGATTGATTACTACTCTAACATAGTTATTATTTCATATCTAACCTAATAAATCATTTTCAATCCTCCCATGTAGTTCATATTATGACCATTGGCATTGGTTATGAATTTAATGCAGAGTATAATTCCATAATATTTTTAACTTCCCTACCTCCCTAAACTTCATTGATGTCTCCAATTCAAGAAATGACAATGCAGCATCTCATTTGTTAGATTTCCTATGATAAATCATTTATGGAATAGATGATAACAACTAGAGTGTTGCATTGTCTCCCTCAAAAATTCGTGTAATGAAATGAACCTTCAGTCATCACGAATTCCTAGAGTCACATGTGGGTATTTAGATATGTTCATGTAATTTGTAATGCCACGATTTTGAGATTGGAAACAATTGTAGTGGAGCATCTTGCCCTTTGGTACAATTAGAACATTCCTTTTGTTATTATAGTGCTTGAGTATAAAATCCCTCGTTTGATTGTTGGTATGTTACTTGAATGCATAACTCACTTCTTGGGTAATGTTTCCATCGAGAAAAAAACATTTCTTCTCTTATTTAGTGCCTGAGTAATATTTACCGAAGAACTTATGTTCATGTCTTTATTGGTGAAGCATTGTAGTGAGTGTTGGGTTATATAACCAACACAAAGCATTGATAAGTGAGTAGGCACCATTTAGAGCACATAAATGTTCTTATATGCATGCTTTACTTTGTGGTGGATATTGTTGCTTTTAAAATTATATATTTATTATCAAACTCATAAGTATGTTGCTCCTTTTATTAATAAAAGTGTAATCATTTTTTGTTTTAGCTTTATTTGAAACTTTTCATCTTTCTACCACAATATTCATGAAGATATCAAAAGACAACTCATTATTAACAATTTTCTAAAAAGTATTTTTATAATTTAAATTTCAAGTATGTTTTAAGTATATCATGTTTCGTGTATTACTCACTTTTTTTTTACCTTGAATGTTAAAAGAGATCACCCTTTTCATCTATTTTTATAATTACTCAATAATAATTACTCAATAGTACATTTTTTTAATCTATTCTTATAAATATTCAATAGTACTTTTTCTCTTTTAATCCTTCTTCCAAAAGAGTTTTAAATATTATGTTTATTTATCATTTCAAAATAACTTTTTTTTAAGGTGATTTAGATAGAGGTATATTAAATTAAGACACAATTTTATTAGAATAATATTTAATGTATATAGCAATGTGAAATAAAAAATTATTGAAAATTTATTTATAAAGAAGGATTTTGGAGTGTTTTTTCTAATGTTTTTTGAGCATCCAAATAACATTATAAATAAATCCCCCTGGATGGGTTGACACTTGCCGAGCACTTGATACATAACACTCTGGTGATGAGTGCAATAAAAGACTCTTGCCGCCATCATTCCCCTCTGTCAATTCATTATGCCTAGCATTCATTTAGGAAAGGAGTTAATGCGTTGGGACAGTCAGGGAGGTTTAAACGCGCACCAAGCTTGCCCATTCAGAACTGGTACGATGCAACAGGGAAACATCACCCCAACATTCATGGCACCCCAAACTGCCATTGCTCTCGTCATCACACAGGTAATCTCTTAGTGCGGTTCTTATTTCCATTTTTTTCCCTTGGCTTTGCATTTTCCACCTGCTTTAACTATCCGAGTGAGCTGAGTCTCTATCAATTTTTCTTCCCCCGCATCCATCTTTTCCTTCATTTCCTCTTCCAGTGGTGTCGAAGCCATGCCTCATGACAAAGGTAAGTCCAAATGCGGGACGACCTACTACAGTCTGGTAGGCCGACATTGACGCATAGAACCACCATCTCTTTCTCCCAATCTGGGGAGAAACTCTGTCCGCTATCCTTATTTCGACCAAAGTTGGTGCGATGATGCCCAACCTACGCCCCAATTGCCTGACCCTGAGCTAAACCATGGAGGTTGTATAATGGAGGAGGAAATTCCTCCTAACTGGGAGGAGGACACCACAGAGCAAACATAACCAACTACCACATCTCCCCTTAAATTATCCTGATGTTTCCATGAGCGGTTGTGTGGTGGAGGAGGAAATCCCACCATAGAAGCAGGACAACTTCATGCAAGGAGAAGCCCCCGATTTCAATGGACCACACAATGAAGCCCTTGAGATCGATTGGGATGACTGCTGAGATGAGGAGGAGACCCATCTGAAGCAGGACACATGCAAACCAACTCATCCAGCCTTGGCACACCATGATTTTCCTAGTTCCTGTAGGTTCATGGAGGACCATTCAAATATGATCTTTGAGATGAGGCGAGATATGGCTGACCAACTTCACAACCAGCACGCCCTCAATAGACGTCTGGACATGTTGTTTGATTCCCTATCAAGCGAGCCTGCGAAGAGTGATGTCCAACATGTTGCCAGTCGTTTGCCTTCACTGTTCACCATGATGGAAGTCCGAGTTTGCCTCACATTTAGTTTCTTTACTATTAGGATTTCAATTTTAGCTAGGATGCATTTACAGTCAATTTTTTTTTTAAACAGACTCTGGTATAGTGGCTTGCCTATGAACATTGCAGTCCACCTGTTCTAGTTTCCATACATGTGGAAGAATATGTGGCGTGTTTTGATGTATGTTTGGACATGTGTCGTTTTTTTGACATCTTAAGGTAATACAAACTCTTTTTTATTTACAAAAAAAAATAAAAAACAATATTATAAAGAAATCTAAGTAATCTCTTACCTTAATGATAAACCAATTTTAATCTCAATAAACCTTTTTGCTCATATGAGTTATGACTTTTGAAATCCATGAAGTTGAGTGAGAATACAATGAGTCTAGATCTATTTATAATAATAAAAAAAATGCATTTCAAAAATTTAATCTTCTCAACATTTACATTGATTTATTTTTTTAAAATACTATTAAGTATTAATATTTTTAACACATCTGTATCATACCTGACTGTAAAACACTCCCTACTTCCCCCAAAAAAATATTGATTTCCATTTAAATTTGTCTTTTTCCACTTAAACTTACCACAATCATAAGTAAATATTAAAAATCCATATAACCTGAACATAATCTTTACCAGAACACTAAATTTTTTATGACAACATGCCTCAAACTATGAGAACATGTTGTTTGGAATGCTCCAGAAGAACCTTCCCAACTAGTTACACTATACATCTCAGGACTCTCAACATTGTAACATCTTTCTGAGATTCAAAACAAATCTAACTAATTTTAGCGACGTGCATGTATGCAATTAAGGCTGGCAGCACACAGATTTTTGATAGAACACAGCGCATACATTTGGAGGGTTGCAGTTGGATTCCGAGCACGGCTGAATATACTGACAAAACCAAGGAAGTTGAGGATCATCATTCTGTGGCATGCTTCCAGAAGTTACTTCTGCCATTCATTCCCACCATCACAAAAAAAAGATATTATTATACTAATATTTAAAAAAAACATCAGCAACAACTGAATGCCAAGAATTCCTATTAAAACACACCTGGAGCTATTTGGTTTGTTGCAGTAGCAGCATTAGATGTTACAACATACCTTGACCTGTCTTTCGGCCATTTTTTTCATTAACTGCGTCGTTTATCTTAACTGATGTCGAAAACCCCTAATTTGTTGAATGGCGAGTACAGCGTCGAGGGGCTATTTATAGCGAGTTGTGGAAACAGCAGAGAAACGGGCTCTTTGCAGTGGAGTTGTGAAAAACAGCAGAGAAATAAACTCTGTCATTGGCTTTTTCCTTTCTTTTAAGCAAAGAAAAAACGGGACAATAACGGAGTTTCCAACTTTCCATATCAGTTACGATTTGGAACGCGTGGAGTGAAATTCTGTGTATTTAAATCCTCAAGAATGTATGTAACGCGTGTCATCAAATTCTGAGAAGATTATTTAGTACACTTTCTATTAAATAAAAAATGGCGTTGGATAAATTTTATTTTATTTATTTATTTTTTTTTATTTTTTTTTTTTGGGCAGAAACGGGTGATATAAATTTGGATAAACGTTTTATTTTTTGTTTTTTTTTTTATAGAAACTGGTGATAAAATCTCTTTTTTTTATTGTTTAAATTGCATTTCTAAATATATAAATGGATTCAGCTTGTTGAAAATTTTTTGGAACACTTGAATTTACAAACTTAGCCACTCAAATCTACAGATCCAACCATTCATCACCTAATTATAATTTTGATTTAATGAAACTAGCACAGCCACATAATTGTGGCTGATCAACGCCTAAAGGTTGATAAGATGAAAATAATCTTTAAAAGAATATATTAAATTTTATTATTGATTAACAAATAAACTGTTGAGCTTCATTTATCTGGTGTTAATATTTTAATTTTTGTTAATCACTCTATCAAAGTAATTTTTAAATATGATTTGGTAAATGTAAAAAAGTAAATACATAAACGGATGTCTTTATAATAGCTAGGAAGTTAATGATTGAAATCACAGCCATTTATTTTGTGTGACTACTAAGAATATTCCAGCCATATTTAATCCTGTCCATAGAAAACTTATTAAGTACTAAACCCCTATTAAATCTGCCCATTATCAATAGGTGTTCGCCTTTCGACGTAATTATCTAAGATATTAAGTCGTCAAAATTAAAGCGGTTTCAATTCTAAATTGCAGAATAAATAAAACTCTTTTCAAATCAATTAGGTAAGTGGGATTTAACTGAATTAATAAAATGGTTATTTTTAATATATTAATGACTTTAACTTCCTAAAAAAAACATTTAATCAACTTTAAATAATTTGAATTTTAAAATTAAGAAAAGCTGGTTTTTTTAGTTATTTTAAATTAAATTAAATAATATTTAATAAGGCGTTTAGGCTACGGCTATCAAAGTAAAAATAAAGCAACTTGAATTTCAAGTTTACATATACAAAATTTCAACTCTATAATATTGAAAAAAGTATTATTAATTTGATTTTTAAATTAAAAAATATATATTTTTTTGATATAGCGTATTCAATTTTTCAAGTTCTTTATTGGATTCGATGAGACTAAAATTATCTTTGATGCTTTTTCCCATACAATCTAGAGGTGTGTTGTTATTTAGAAAATAAATTGATGATGATGATTATTAATTTCTATTGAGATGGAATTGGTAAATGGAATTGGTTTGGTTTATTGCATCTTAAGAGGATAAGAGATTAACTGCAATTTTTTAGAATTTTATTTTTGTGCTCGAAAAACATTAATAGAAGCTTTCCAACATTACCATAATTTTGTTGAATTAAAAGGTTACGAAGGTTGGTGTCTAGTGTGACAAATGTTTTGAAATTGAAATCTAATCTGGGTATAGGCTAGACAATATAAGAGAAAGTGTTTTTCATCTTCAACCGTCTTAGTGTCACAAAGGTCACATACTCTTTCATCCCATGACGTTTTAGGAATTGACCAATACCCAGTTTCACTATGGAGTGAGTGAGAATTTGTTCTTATCTTAGCAATGCTTATTTTTTTCTTTACACTTGTGAAAACAAAGAGATAATTTTGATCTTCTAGATTAGGTTTGATTACATCCTTATAATACCTTAATTTTTTTTTTCCTCTACCTCTTTGTCACGCCATATTTTCTCCTTAAATTTTGATTTAATGATATTTTTAATAGTATTCGTATTCCGCAAAATGGTCTCTTCCATGATTCCCCAATGGCTTAGCTAAGGCTAGACATCTTTATGTCATCCTTCCTCGAGTCGAAGGTGATTACGACAAGATTTCAAAGTAATTTTAGGAAGCCTCTTGTCTTCCATGTTCTTTAACTTGGTCTTATACATTATGTATCTAGTCATAACCGTGGTCTCAATGGGGAGATTTCCTATAAGAGGAGGATGGGATAGGGCATATTTCCTTTAATTTTGAGATTATAGGTTATAAAATTATTTTGGATTTGTTCTAGCTTTCTCCAGGATTCATGAGAGATATTGCATCCCTAGACTTTGCATCCATATAGAATAATAGGTGTAACAAGATTCTCAAAGACGAGTTTCTTCTTATTCCATATCCAAAGATCGATTGATTGACAATTGTTTTCAAGCCCATAATAATATTTCCATCCCCAAATAATCCTTTTCTTAATGCTATAATTCTAGTTGAGCTTGTGGTGAATATATATTCCAAGATATTTGTATGAAGTCACTTCTTCCAAGTTGTTGTTATCATATACGAAGGTATCATAAGTGATCTTATTGGATTTAATGGTCATGACCTTAGTATTGTCAGTATTAACAATCATACTCGTATTGGAGCAAAAATCCTTGAGGATTCTTAGTTGCTTTCCATGATCATAGAGACTCCTCGCATAAGAACGATATCAACAGAATAAAGAAGAAAATCGATGACTACAC
>ML799828.1:122638-137646 GCA_009831015.1 Picea engelmannii | reverse complement strand
AAAGACAAATTAGTTGTAGAATATATGAAAACATGCATATTTGTACATCAATATAGATAGAAATGACATCCATACTACATAGTTCATCAATGATTAATCATTCGAGCATCAACCATCTAGATTCTAGATTCTAGCAATTACTATATTCTAGAGTCCTCCATGTCATAATCATCAAGATTGGCATCACTACCACTGCTCTCTCCTCCATCCTCCTCCTCCTCCCCCATATCCAATGCAATCCGTGCATTTGTTGATGTGGAGAATGACCCCTCAAGAGGATCACCATCATCAAAAGTAATTGACTCTAGCACTAGTTCATTAAGATCCAAGTTGGCTAATGCCAACTCAACACTATTGTTCAAACTTCAAACCCATATCATCAAGAAACACATCCCACATATTTGTCTTTCCCTTCAACCACTCTTCTCTCTGCTTGTATATAAGACGGTTGGTGTGCACATACACCACTAAGTCACCTGACACGATGACAAAGAGAAGGGTTTATACTTGAGTGAAGGGTACATTTTTACTGGGGTCGTGACAAAAGAGTTGAACAATCAATGCCACCAACATCAAGGTACATAAAGGGATTGGTTCTCTTGATTAAATGTTAGTTTCTCATTGTTTTTTGGAAAGAGTTCTTGCTTGGTGGAGGGCGCACTCTAGGAGGAGGGCACAAGCTTAGCATGCACTATCAGTTCTTGAGCTATCGTAGATCTGATAGATTCAATGTTGAGGTAGCATACAACTGCTTGTTTGTATGCAAGGGCTTCTTCATTGGTCAAGGGAGGATCAAGGGCGCATCATTTCAGTGGAAGAGGCAACAAAGGAGAGAGGGCGCACTTGCTTGGGTGCATTCTTCTTGGAACCTTCTAGCAAATCTTGAGAGGAGCTTGCTACTTGTACAGGTTCCATTGTATTTGTTTGCTTGTTGCATTCCATGCTTGAGATATCACATATATACACTTTCATTCTAAACCGGTTTTCCCCAGGGGGGGTTTTATCCAGGGTCATGTTGACCAAAAATACTTGTGTTCAATTTTCATGTATGCTTAGTGTTTAGATCAGTAGTAGGAGCTTGTTAAGATCCTAGAGGAGCGCTATATGTTTTGAGGTTTGCATGTGCTAACTTTGTGTTACTAAAACTACTTGCAAGGGCACCTTAAAAGAGCATATATCCATCAATTGAGGGCATAATTCTTGGCAGAAGTAAACAAACCTGTTTTCTGTCCTAAAACGTAGCAAGGACAGATTTGCATAACCAAACCTAGAGCCCAACAAGAGGTCATAAGACAGGCCCGTTGGGCAGCCCTCATAGTTCCTAAAAAATCTACAATCCACTCGCACTATGGTGATCAATACAGTAGGTCAACTTGTGGGAGGCATAACTTTCTCATACGAACTCCGATTAAGGAACAATCTGCACCGTTGGAAAGGTGTCATTGTGTAGAATATAAAATCTTCCTTGAGAGTAAGGTTTGGACCAAAAAAAGTGTCGTTTGATGCCTCAAAATGGCTTCGGAAGATTTCAGACAGTTTTTTGGACCCAAATTTCTAAATTTGGACCAACTGCTTGTTGCTGCCTTTATACACACCTCGGGTGACATGGAAGAATCTTCAATCCACTGGGTGTGTCCTTGGGGGTAAGTCTCGAGTCAAGGTGCTGTCACCTGATGCTCAACTCCTCTGTCTAGGCCAACTTCTAGCAAAGCCAAGGGGAGTAGTCCCTAATAAAAGAATCTAAGGCTTGAACTAAAGCTAAGCGCAATTATTATTTTAGGAGTTTATTGAAAGCAAGAGCAAGATAACAAATGAATCTATACTAGCAGCATATATGACACATAAAGGAAATTGCTTATGATAACGATACAAAGCATGAAAGTACTTGCATATAAAGATACACTATGGAAAATAGATACACGTGCTTTGGAAGATAAATAAGCAATATAAAGACCAGTGCCAAAAGTAAAATTTGCGAGATAACTGAAAATGCTGCTGTAATGAAGGTATTGCAAGTGCTCTTGATAAGTTTTATTATGAGTTTGGTAAGTGAGTTTATTGTGAAGTGGCTGTTGTGAGTGCAAGTCCACTTATAAGTGTGAATTGTGTGTGTGGAGTGATTGGAAAAAAAAATCTAATCAGATGTGGCCCTCTAGAGACTATCCATCAAATTGGCTGCAAAAAACTATGCTGGAGGTCCAACGGGGAGAGTATCCCCTTGACTTCACACACAAGTTCAATACAATTAACAATTACAAAGAGTAATGCCGAAGGTGCAACACGGGGAGAACCAAGATCTCAAGGAATATCCCGTCTGACTTCACACGCAAGCTCTAAGTATTGTCCCAATTGAACAATAGCAACTATTGGATTTCCCTAATTAAAACTACTCCGCACTGACCAATCCCCGTTCTGATGGGTCCCCCAGATCAAGCTAGGCTCGCAAGGGGTTAGAGCAATACTAGGGGAAGCGGAGGGGATGGTTTATTTCCAAATTGAAATGCAGAAAGTAAATTGCGCAATTGAAACTAATCTAGAAATTGAAATTTAATCTACAAATTGAAATCTAAGCTAAGCTAATCTATGAAAATGAAATCTAAACTACTGTTTTGTGGTGCTGTGATTGATTTTATTATTGATTTTATCTTATTAACTTAGTGAAAATTGAGAGCATAAGCAAAAATTGCAAAAAATGTCAATCACACAAAAGGACACCGATCCCCCTAAGGGTATGAAGACTGGGCACTGTGTAGCCCACTGATTTTATTAATCTCGTTTACAATCTTCTTTTTAGGAAGACTTGTGATCCTTCATTAAGGGAGATCAATAAGTTTTACAAATTTTAAGAATGTTTAGGAAGGAGGATAGGTGCTTCCGGGGTCTAGGATGGTCCAAATCCTCCAAAATTCGGTAGAATCTCCCCTTGGCTGTCCGCAAACCTGCAAAAAACAGCAAGGTATTGGGGGCAAAAGATGCCCAAAAATTCTTTGGAGGACGCTGCGAAATATGTTAGATGATATACAATTTTTTTTTTATGCAAAAATATCTAAGTAAAACCTACACTAAATTAGCCAAATTGAGCCTAATAAAGCAAGAAAGGAGAGCCTTTTCTTAATGATATTGTTGGCTGTCCTAAAACAGTGCAAACAATATCAATAAGTTTGCCCAAATAATCTTTAAAGCACCTTAAATGGATTCTACCTTCTAGCCTTTAAATTTATCTTTTAAAACTAGCTAAATGATAGATTGTGCAAGCTAGATCTATTAAGGAATGAAACTTTATAAAATGAGATCTAATCTACTTGTTTTTAACATGCAAAAGAAGGATTCTTTAGATCTAGTATTTAAATACAAATCTAGCTTTGCATGTATTGAAAGTAACCAAAGAAAGAGTAGTTTAGAAAGTTTGAGAAAGAGAGAGGGAGCTATGGGGTCCTTTGAGAAATAGTTGAGGGACTCTTGCTCCACAAGGATCTTGAAGAAGAGTGAAGAGTTGAACTCCAAGGCTTCACCTCTTCAAGTTTGAGAACCTGTAAGCTAAAACAACTCTTGCCAAAAAGTTTGTTAAGGATGTAAATCCTTGCACTTGAAAGTTAGAAAAACATGTATATTAACTTAAATAGACGTGAAATCTAATTTCTCAAATATAAAGGACAATAAGAGAATACATAAACAAACTAGTTTAGATAAGTCTTACATCCAAAGGATATGCTTAATAAACAAGAAAAACAAGAGAGCTAATCTACAGTTACCTCAAGCACAACATAAGCAATGAGAAATGAACATCCACACAATGAAAACCAGCCACAATGGGCCTCCAAAGTCTTCTTTATTCAATTCAAGAGAGAAATACAAATGATAGCATTACAATGCAAGTATACTTTCCACAAGCTCCAACTAGCTTGCAAGAGGAGAAGAGACTTGTTTAAATAGCAAGTGGGTGAAGAAACCAAGAAGGGGGGGCGCACTTCCCAAGGAGGGAGGGCACATCACTTGGGAGGAATGTGTGAGACAAGTGTAGCAATTAGGCTGCGACATCTCCCAAGCCTCCACCTATTCACCACATGTGAGATTGTGATGAAATGAGAGGTCGCCACCTCTCAAGAGGTAGGCGACTCACCTCAAGGGTGCGCCACCTCTTGAGAGGAGGGACGCACCCCCTCTTGAAGATCTTCTCTTCCCTTGACAACTCAACAAAGGAGTCACCCATAACTCTCTTATGTGCCAACAATGCATAGTTAACTCAAAGAGAGGGTGAGTTGACTCAAAACATGTCCCTGACATGTTTCCCAAAAAATAACACTTCCTGATTTTTTGTCTTTTATTGACTTTTTTGAGAGAAAATGACTTTTTGTGATTAAATAATCACTATTTTTCCTCAAAAAGGTTATACTTAGGTAAAGTGGGTATTTTGAGTGTGAAAACGAATACCCCCAAGGCATATAATGCTTCCTAGTACCACTTTTTTAACTTAAGGCTTTATTTACAATTAAAAATATCTTGTTTGCGGGAAATTTTTTATTAACTGAAAACATTAAAAAAATCATAGGGGGGACTTAGCGCAATTTCCATATGACTCAAAAATGATGACTAGCATGGTAATATACATTAGACATTAGACTTAGACAAAACCACTAAGGCCTAACCTTCAACACACACTCCAACTTTGGAGGTAATTGAGTGAAAAACTAAAAAATTATAACTCGCTACCAAGGCCGCAAGATATAATGAGAAAGTAAAAAAAACACTCTAAAGTTATGTACTTGTGTTTAAGTCTTAGGGAGCTAAGACTTTTACAATGTTCATCATGCTAGCTCATCTTATTACAATTCCCCATGGGGGACATGGAAATGCGGTATAGAGAAGAAGAAGAAGAAGCAAGGTGGCCATATTGGCCGGCTGGACTTCTGAACTCTGACTTTGAACAATTCCTTGTTCAATCTTTGATGGCTCAACTGCAAGTCCATCCTTGTGCAACTTGGTGGGTAACACTGCCGAAATGGCTATGCAAGCTGATTCCTCCAATTTTTCCACCCAGAAAATATTGAGATAGATGACAAATAATATAATGATCCAATCCGGATCAATAGAGGAAGTAGTCTATTTAGAAAAATATCTTTCATTTGTTTTCTCACTCAATATGGACAACTGATCACTAATAAATTTTAGACTTGCTAGGCAGACAACGATTGGTCTTCCTTCTAGCACTCACAACACATAGAACTTGTTTTTGAGGTATAATATTCTTGTTTTATTTGGATCTTCATAGAAGGCCTACAACTTTTCCATTCCTCAAATGCATCTTTCTCTTCTCGCACTTGGGGTATGATGCCATTTTCTATAGGCAATATGATGATCGTCAATTCTTCCTAGCCCCACTCATCATACTTCCCCTATTGGGCTTAATCAAATGGCCTTGTTTCCTCTAATGTGACAATTCTTCACAATTTATTGTATATTGTTAGAACGCGAAAATAAAGATAAGCGTGAGTTATTACTCTTCATTGATATGATACATGAATAAATACAATTGTTTGACCTTTGGATTAATCTTCCAAGAGGATGCTTGGACTCCTAATGACGGTTCATATTCCTTCACGTTAGTAACCCTAACGGATTACGTTTCCAACATTCCCCCTCTTAATCAGAAGGGGTGTATGTGAGTCTAAGGTGAGAGCTGAAATTTGGAAGTGTGCAACTGAAATCTGGAGGTGGACAGTTGCCAATGGATGAATGTTCTCTTTGAATTTGGTGGTTTTGGGATGACCACAAACCAAAAGGCTAGCAGAGGTTGATGTCTTCTAGTAAATGGCGGTGGTAGTTTAACAATATGGTGGCTTACGGATGACCACAAACTCTGGAACTTGGCTCTAGGGCTCAATGGTTCTTGGAACATTTCCTAAGTTATCTAGAAGATGTCTTCTGGTAATTGGAAGTGATCTCGAATGTTGGTTTAAAGATGACTATAAACTGTTCTGTAGTAGAAGTTGTAAGTCTACTAAATGGTGGTTTAAGGAAAACCATGAACCAATCTGGTGGTTTGGGATGAACACAAACCAAATCATGCTCGCTTGTCACTGCTCGATTGATAGGACTTTGAAACTTGAAGCTTGACTGCCAATTGTTGATGTTGTTCCCCCCTGTCAGGTACAAGGTGAGAAGATGCAAATCCTTTCACTGCAAGATTTGTCAATACTCGAGAATGAGTTCTTCATTATGATTGATATATCTTCTTGATTGTTGATGACCATTGTCAAGAAGTGATCCACCCATAGTGGTTCATTACTCTTGCAGATTTCTTGAGTTCAGAACATCTGTTTGAAGGATGATTGTGTTTTCCACAATGCTCACAAGGATGAAGATCGAAAAACTGATCTTTTGTGTGGCCAACTCGCTAACAATGTTGGCATTTTGAAATCTGCTCTTGAACTGGAGCAGGTGAATATGAACCTTCTTAAAGTAATCCAACACTCTGGAACTGGATCGGTTTGGTATAATCAGGAATATGAAAGTTGACTTCCTTTCATATTCGGTAACTGTTTGTTGGGGATGGGGTGGAACCAATGACGAAACAAACAGACACTTCTGTAGATAATCAAAGAGGAATACAAATTTTGATGAAAGAAGTGGTGTCTAAAGACACCATTACAACACTTAAGCAAAGCGCATTGTGATTAGAACATCACAATGCATATTGGACCTTGATATCTCCATATGATATCAACTTGATTGCTTGATCGCCATGATTGCATGATGATAATGACCCAAGGGGTCTGCTATTTATAGCCTCAAGATCGAACCAACTTCCATAGAATTCAGAAGATCTTGTCCACATCTAACCGTCGGTTGTTAGAGTTGACTCCACCAAATATGTGTTGTCGAGTCGGCTCGACAAGGATAGTCAAACTGACCGCCTATGTGTCCAACTCGTAGTCGATTGCTGGGCTGGTTGATCCACCACTCAACAATCTTTGATTACTGGTCGACTGTCTGACTGTAAAGGCACGTCGACTACTCGACCGACTGAAGTAGTGTGCTGGTCGATCGCACGACCAATTGTATCCAGATGTAGGTCAACCACTTGAGGGATTGAACTCAGGAGATGTGTGATAAACCATCAATGCTTGATGTTCCAACACCTCCCCATCAACACACATCTCTGGAGATTTAGGAGGTGAAATTACGTCATCATGACACCCCCCCGTCAAGTGCAGCTTCCTGAAGCCCAAGCATAGTACAAAGCTTGATAAATCTAGCTTCAGCTAAAGCTTTGGTGAAGATATCAACAATCTGATCATATGTTCTGCAATATTCAAGAGAGACACCGTTCTCATGAACCAACTATCTCAAATAGTGAGCATGGAGCTCAACATGCTTCATCTTACTATGGGCAATAGGATTGTCAACAACCTGTATAGCACTCTGGTTATCACAGTAGATTGTAGTCGAGGTTTGAATAGGAAGGCCAAGTTCTCCCAAACGTTGGCAGATCCATACGACTTAAGTACCTACTTAAACGACTCCACGATATTCTGCTTCCGTAGTTGACAAAGAATCTACCTTTTGTTTCTTGCACGACCACACCAACGGTCCAATGCTAAAGCGAAACACATATCCAGAAGAGGACTTCCAATCATCACTATCGCCAACCCAGTTGGAGTCGGTGAAACGGACCAACAAATTTGAACTTCGACAATACTTGATACCAAGATGAGTGGTACCCTTGAGATAATGGACAATTCCTTTGACTGCTTTCCAGTGGCTTTCTTTATGGTCCTACATAAACAGAGAAACCACTAACAACAAAGGAAATGTCAGGTTGACTATGGGTAAGATAAATAAGACCGCCGACCAGTTGTCGATAAAGTGTAACATTGATTGTGGGTGTTTGACAAGTTTTGGTAAGCTTTACTCCAGATTGAAAAGGAGTAGTACAAGGCTTGCAATCATCCATCTTAAAACGTGTTAATAGATCCAACACATATTTAGATTGAGAAATGAAATGGCCATGACATAGTGGTAATACTTGAAGACCAAAAAATAAGGTAGGGTACCAAGATCTGTCATGTCAAAGGAGTCAACAAGTTGTTTCTTCAATCTAAGGATGAGATCATTATTATTGCCAATAATGAGTAAGTCATCTACATTCACAACAACAATCAAGGTGTCTCCAATGGTATGGAGTACATACAAATTGTGATTAGATTCACAACCAAGTTGAAGAAAGAAACTGTTTATCTTACCATACCAAGCTCGGGGAGCTTGTTTCAAACCATAAAGCGCCTTCTTGAGTCGACAAACCAAGTTAGGATCTGTCACAAAACCAGGTGGTTGTTCCATGAAAATTTCTTCAAATAGATCTCCATGAAGAAATGTACTCTTCACATCCGTCTGATGGATTTGCCATCCAAAACAAGTAGCAAGGGAAAGAATCAATCGAACAGATTTCATCTTTGCGACATGGAAAAGGTTTCAGTATAGTAGATACCTTCTTGTTGAGAAAATCCCTTCGCGACTAGGTGTGCTTTATGTCGCTCAACAACACCTTCAGAGGTAAATTTGGTCCTGTAGACTCATTGATACTTCACAATGTTCGTTCCTTGTGGTCGGGGAACTAAGTCCCAAGTGTGATTCTTTGACAAAGAATCAATTTTTGTTTGCATGGCCTGCTCCCATTCGGGTCGTCCTTCAGCATCTGAGTAGGTAAGAGGATCAAAAGTTTCAAGTACACGAGTGATCAAGGAAACACTGACATGTTGCTTCTGACTTCGAGATTGTCGTCCGGAGGAAACAACCTCGGCGTTAGCTCCAACAAATTCACTTGTCTTGGCAGTCCATCTCAGTAGACAAGAAACAGGTGAATTGCGGTTCACTGCAGTAGGTTGATTAGAAGTCAGAGGGTCTTCAGTCGGCTGACTGGTCGAGACAGAGGACGACAGACTAGTCGACTCGGAGGTCGATGGTCTAGTCGAAACAGGAACAAAGTTCGACTGTCCAGTCAAAGGACTGAAATATGGAACAGGAGAACTAGTGTCCGAGACAACATCAAAGGGATCATCTTGCAACAATGTAATGTCCCCACCTCTTGATGAAGAGGTCCTGATAGACTCAGTAGTCTAGCTATTCCCACTAGACCATAGTCTCAGGCATCATGGGGACAAAGTCAACCAAAAGACACTTCCTAAACATAATATTCTATTACAGTATTACTAACTTGACTTTGTGTGAAAAAGGGTAACTCAATGAAAGAAAAGAAAAGGTGAATTAAAGTTAAGAGTTAACCCTAGGGGTTAATTAACTCAACAGATGAATAGACTGGAGCTATAAAAGAAAGGGCAGGGCACACTTCTAAAGGATTTTGGATTATTATCTTATTTTGTATTGGAGCTCTTGAGCACAAGCAGTTTTGAGGGTTTTGAGTCTAAAACCCTAGAGATCAACTCAGTGGTGAAAGATTCCACCTTCCTTGATCCAGGCTTGGTCCTGTAGGTGAAATAATCCTCCAACACCATTCTACAGTGTTGCAGGGCTCTGATCTAGTGGCAGAGGCAAGCTAGTGCGCAACCTAGGGGGTTTCCAGCAAGCTAGTGCACACCACCTTGAGGAGTTTAGCTCGATCTAAGGAAAGGAGGGAGCTTCTTGGCAAAGGAGCATCTGGGTTTTTTTCGTATGGTCCCTGGTATCATTTCTAGTCTATTCCGGAGGAGGTTATCCCAACAATTTATTTCCTGGAGCTTGGCACGACTTGGAGGAGAGAGGGGCGCATTGCAAGAAGTGGTTTCCTTTGTTTACTGGCCCAGATCTTCATAGATCATCTTGAGATTTCATTAGCTTGTTCGTATTGGCCCGATCTATCATTCTGGAGAGTTTGGTGGCAGTTGGAGGTTCCTAGAGGGGAGAACAAAATCTTGGTGATTCAGCCAAACCAGGGGGGCACAAACCAGTTGAGGGTTTGCTCAGTTGGAGGGGCAAATCTCCTCCATTCAACCTGAAACTTGGTCAGGGGGATTCCACTAGCTCGATCTACATTCCAGGAAAGTTTGGAGGCATTTGGAGCACAAAAAGAGGAGGGTCGAAACTTGGGGGTTCATCAGCAGCTAGGGCAGTGTGCAACTTAACTAGTTGGAGGGGTTCTGTAGTATATTGGACCATGATCTCTTATCTTTAGTCTTCTCTTGCATGCTGTTGGCCTTTGGAGGCTTGGATCTTCTTCTCAGACAACCTTTGGGAGGCTATTATCATTGTATTGCTTATTATTGTATCGACTGGCATCCCATCTTTGATATTATTGGGATTTTTTTCCAAATCCGTAGATCTCTTGTTCAAGGGATCTTCCTACTATCTAAATAAAGGTCAGATTTGACATTATTGGTCCTATACTGGTGTTCTTTACTGTATCTTGTCTTGTTTATGATTATATGCTTCAGATCTATTGTTCCATTGTTTAATCAACATCAAGAAACCCTCATGCACAACTCCATGAGTAAACCTGCAAACACATAAGTAAACTTAACATCAGTAAGCAATTAGTGTTCCAAGCAAAAAAAATGGCTTGGGAACATTACAGTGGTATCAGAGCGTGGATCCTCCCAGCTTGTGGGGATTAGCGCATGCAGAAGTTCAGTGGTATTTACATGGGTAGACGCTGGAAGCAGACAGGTGAGATAGAGGCAGAAATAGAGGGTTTAGGTGAGGATAGTGAGCCACAAATTCTAGCAGGTTTCGCCAAGGAGTTACAACACTCCATAAATATGACACAAAGTACCCTTGTACATCATCTACAGGAAAACCAAGAATCTTTTCGCAGGGGACAGATGGAAATAACAAAGATTCTGGAAAGAGTGAATGCCAGCGAAGAGAAACTTGCGCAACTCCTTTTGCAGATGACTCATGCAGGATAGGTTCCGAAGGTTTAAGCAAACAGGGAAGCTAGTGGATCTCGTGGGGGAACTAGACCTCAGTAGGAGCATAACCCTCGTTATCACACGAAGGGACAAAGATATGGGGGTGGAGCACCTCAGGGGCCAACACACAGTAGGACCACCCCTAGATCCTATCTATCTACATTCCTGGATAATTAGCCACAACGCAACTATGAGGATGAGATTGAGGACAACTTTGAACAGTATGCCAGGGAGTATCATGCCTTGAGTGTGGGGTTCCAGACGCAAGTCACGCTGGATCAGTATTGTGGAATCAAGTTTCGGGGTAAACCTAAACAATATCAAAGGCCCAACTATGAATTGGAGCGCGGGGAAATCAAGATGGAGATTCCTTATTTTGATGGATCTTCTAAGGTGACTGCACAAGCATGGGTGCAAAAACTTGATACCTACTTACAACTTAACCCCATGAGGGAGATGGATGCCATCAAATTTGCCACCATGTACTTGGAGGGCAAGGCTCATGATTGGTGGTACCATGGGTTGACCACACTGGGTCACAATCAAATCACATCCTAGACAGAGTTCACAGAGAGGGTCATTGATAGGTTTGACCAGCGGGACCCGGAGCTACCTTTTAGGGAGCTCACACAGTTCAGACAGATAGGATCACCAGAGGTTTACATAGAGGAGTTCCAATCGAGACTTATGATGCTCTTCACAGAAGGGTTGATGGAGCCCTTGAGGGGTTGGGTCAAGGTTTTTAAGCCTACCAACTTGCATGATGCAATTTGGAAGACCAGGGACTTAGGGTCAGCAGCAAAGGCGAGATTCACCCCTAGACCTCCTCTAAACCAAGGGGGTAGAGACCAAAGTTCTCCTATGAACCAAGGAGGGAGAGACCCAAGGGGGTTTGACCGAGGAAGGGGTAGGATGGATTTGCCCACTAGGAGGGAATTGAGGAGGAAGCAGTTGTGCTTCACCTGCAAAGAACCATGGGATCCAACATACAAATGCATGGGTAAGGGCAAAGCTCACTACATTGAGGTGATCTCGGATGATGAGGAAGAGGAAGATTTTAGCTATCTACAGAACATAGAGGTAGAGGCCATAGGACAGACAGAAGAGGAGGATGCAAGTCACGACCTTACAACAAATGAAAAGGTAACACTTGCATCCATCAATGGGGTACTTAAATTCAACACTTTCAGGATGAAAGGGGTGCTACAAGGGCAGAAGGTCTTAGTTCTCATTGATGGGGGTGCCTCACACAACTTCATTGATTCAACCCTACTGCAAATAAGACACATAGCGACAATTGAGTTTGAGGGATTTCGTGTGGAGGTAACAGGGGGGCACACCATGCCTTGTGACAGATACATTCCGGAAATAAAACTTACATTGGCAGGCATGATTTGGCACAGGATTTCTATGTTACGGACCTTACAAACACCAACATCATCCTTGGAGTACAGTGGCTTAGTACATTGGGGCCAATCACCACAAATTACAAAACCATGGAAATGTCCTTCACAAAAGAAAATGGGAAAAAGGTGGTTCTCAGGCGTATGCCAGGAAACACATCGAGAGTGGTGACAACAAAACGCATGGAGGCCATCTTCAGGAGGGAAGACGTTGTTTATGCAACATAGTGTAGAATATCAGTCATGGTAGACAAGAAGGGGGAAACTCACTACTCACCAGAGATCTAGAAAATCGTTGACCGACACAGCAAGGTCTTCGAGCCTATACCACCAGGGGCACCACCGGATAGGGGGTTTGAGCACATCATAGAGTTGGAGGAGGGTGCAAAACCTGTCATCACCACTCCCTACAGGCTCCCCAAGAAATATAAAGATGAAATTGAAAAGGCCATTAAAGAATTGTTAGACATGGGCCACATCAGGCCAAGTTCCAGTCCCTTTGCATCTTCAGTAGTATTGTTGAAAAAGAAAGATGGGACAATGCGCATGTGTATTGACTACAGGGTTGTAAATAAGAAGACAATAAAAAATAGATACCCCATCCCAAGGATTGATGAGCTATTGGATGAGCTCCATGGGGCGGTGTACTTCACAAAGATTGACTTGTGCTCCGGCTATCATCAAATAAAAATGAGGGAGCAAGATATCTCCAAGACTGCTTTTTGGTGTCACTATGGACACTATGAGTTTTTGGTCATGCCTTTTGGGCTGACTAATGCGCCAACCACCTTCCAATCTTGCATGAATCATTTGTTCAACAAGCAACTGAGGAAGTTCCTATTGGTCTTCTTTGATGACTTATTGATCTATAGCAAAACTTGGGAGGAAAAATTTCAACATGTGGAGCAGATTTTGGCTATCATGGAAGAGCAATCCTTATATGCTAAGGAATCCAAATGTGAATTTGGAATGACAAAGGTCCTTTATCTAGGACACATCATTGGAGTGAAAGGGGTACAGGTACAACAAGAAAAAATACAAGCTATACTTGACTGGCCCACACCTAGGACGCTCACAGAGTTGAAGGGGTTTTTGGGCATTTGTTGTTATTACAGGAGGTTTGTTAAAGGTTTCTCTCAACTTTGCGCACCTCTGACCGATTTGACCGAGAAAGGGGCATTCAAGTGGAGCCCAGAAGCACATACAACCTTTGAGAAAATGAAGAAAGTGATGAGTACATGCCCAATATTGGCCCTACCAGATTTCGCACAACCTTTCACAGTTGAGTGCGATGCCTTGGGAGAAGGCATTGGAGCAATACTTATGCAGAATAGGCATCCTATTGTCTATGAAAGTCGAAAGTTGAGAGGTCTTGAGCTCCTCTACACCATCTGTGATAAAGAAATGCTAGCCATCATGCATGCATTGGCTAAGTTCAGGCAGTATCTGGTTGGGGCAAAATTCGTCGTGAGGACAGATCACAATAGCCTCAAGTACTTCCTGGAGCAGAAGGATTTGAATGAGAGGCAACATAAGTGGGTGAGCAAAATCCAGGCTTATGACTTTGACATAGAATTTGTCAAAGGAAAGAATAATGTGGTAGCAGATGCCTTATCCAGGAGACCATCAATTTATGCCATGATCGATATCTTAGTGGATTGGAAGGCCCACCTTTTGGTGGAATATTCAAAAAACAAATTTGCATGCGAAGTGATGGATGGACATGTACAAGATGACAACTTCAGAATCATGGATGATATCATATACTACAAGGGCCGAATTTTCTTGGTTCCCGAATCAACTTTTAAAGCCAAGGTGCTACAAGCATGCCATGATTCACTGGTAGCAGGGCATCAAGGGTTCATCAAGACATACAGACAGGTTCGAGAGAGGTTTGCTTGGAAGGGTTTGAAAGAAGATGTGATGAGCCACATCAAGGAGTGCAGCTCTTGCCAGGTCAACAAAGATGAACACACTCACCTTGCAGGATTACTACAACCACTTCCCATTCTAGAGCACAAATGGGAAAGCATATCTATGGATTTCATCACAGGGTTGCCCAAGGCTCAAGGCAAAGATTGCATTTTCGTGGTAGTGGACAGGTTGACTAAGTTTGCCCACTTTTTTTCCATTGCCACAGATTACAATGTAGCGCATGTTGCAGACCTGTTGTTTCGGGAGGTTTTCAAATTGCATGGTTTGCCCAAAACCATAGTGAGTGATATGGACAATAGGTTTATGAGCACATTTTGGCAGGAGCTCTTCAGGTTGGTAGGTACGACCCTAACACCTAGTAACAGTTATCACCCTCAGACGGATGGCCAGACAAAGATAGTCAACAAATGGGTTGAAGGCTACCTCAGGAATTATGTGGCAGGGCAACAAAAGGCATGGGTTAAATGGCTTCACTTGGGGGAATACTGCTACAACACCACCCATCATATGTCCATTGGTATGCCACCATTTAGGGCCTTATACAGCTATGACCCCCTCTCATTCGTGGAGATTGCCTTTGGAGATAACAGGGCTCCCATGGTTCAGGACTGGATTTAGCAGAGTCAGGACATACTTAGGGAACTGAAGGACCACCTACAAAGGGCACAAAATCAACAGAAGGTACAAGTAGATAAGTGTTGTCCCCGATATCTAGGGATAACTAGGAGATCATGTCTCGAGGCCCACATGGTCCTAGACATGGAGT
>ML799828.1:98855-111290 GCA_009831015.1 Picea engelmannii | reverse complement strand
GAAATACTTCAAACTGTTGTGATCGGTCTTGACCACGAATTTGCTGCCCACCAAATATTGTCTGAACTTGGTCAAGGCATGCATGATTGCCAACATTTCCTTGTCATAAATGGAGTACAACCTCTTAGGTTGACTAAGCTTCCAGTTCTCGAATACAATGGGGTGTCCTCCCTGCATCAAAACTGCACCGATCCCTTTGTCGGATGCGTCACACTCTAGTACAAATGGCAAGGTGAAGTCTGGTAGTGCCGACACTGGACAAGTGCCCATGACTTCCTTCATGTGATCAAAGGCTTCCAGTGATTTCTCGGTCCATATGAAGGCCCCATGCTTGGTAAGATCTGTCAGCGGTGCTCCAAGCTGAGAAAAACCTCGGATGAACCGCCTGTAATAGCTGCATAGCCCGAAGAAGCTCCTCAGTTTTGTCACGTTCCTGGGCGTCGACCAATCCAGAATAGCTCTGATCTTCTCTTGGTGCACCTGTATCCTCTGTGCACTGATGATGTGGCCCAAGTAAAGCAGCTCTGTCATACCAAACTCGCACTTGGACTCTTTGGCATATAATGACTGTGCCTCCATGATGCTCAATACCTCATCCAGGTGCCTCATATGCTCTTGCCATGACCGACTATAGATTAAGATGTCGTCGAAGAAAACCAAGACTGTTTTCCTTAACTGATCCCTGAATATATGGTTCATGCAAGACTGGAATGTAGTGGGTGCATTGGTTAGCCCAAATGGCATAACCAGGAACTCGAAGTGTCCAAAATGACATCGAAATTCCGTCTTCTCTATGTCCTCTCGGATGCTGATCTGATGATATCCAGAGCGTAGATCAATCTTTGAGAAGAAAATTTCCCCATGCAGTTCATCCATCAACTTGTCAATGCGTGGGATAGGGTACCGGTTCTTGATGGTTTTCTTGTTCAAGGCTCGGTAATCAATGCACATCCTCATGGTGCCATCCTTCTTCAGAGCTAAGACAACTGAAGAAGCAAATGGGTTGCTGCTCGGTCTGATGTGTCCCATCGCCAACAATTCCTTGATTGCCTTCTCTATCTCATCCTTAAACCTCCTAGGATGACGATAGGGGGGGGGTGATCATAGGTTTGGCCCCTTCCTCGAACTCAATGGTGTGCTCAAACACCCTGTCAGGTGGTCCCCCTGGTGGAATTGCCTCAAAGACCTGCTGATGTCATCCTAATAAATTCTTGATCTCTGTATGGTACTGTTGTCGACCTTCTGAATCCTTCTGAGTAGTGATTAAGCATTCTATGGCATATGCTACCTCCCCATGTCTGAATATCCTCTTCATCCTCTTGGCTAAAACTGTCCTGGGTGCTCCTGTCGACATACCTGTTAGAACAACCTTCTTCCCATCTTGATCTCTGAATCCCATCTCCAAGGTTTGGTAGTTGGTGGTGATTTTTCCCAAGGTAATCATCCATTGAACTTCTAACACCACATCTGTGTTCGATAGGTCAACCACATAAAATGTGTCTCTCACTGTGTAGTTGCCTAACTTCATCTCTAAGTTTGGAACTATGTCTAGACACTCCACTGTGTGGCCATCTGCTACTGCAACATCAAACCCCTCAAACTCCTCTGTCTGAAGTGCCCGTTTCGATACTAGTGAAGCGTCGATGAAGTTGTGGGCGGCCCCACCATCTATCAGGGCGATTGGCCGTTGCCCCTAAATAATCCCTCTGATACAGAGGGTATCATACCTGGGAACACTAGAAAAGGTCGCTATGACTCCTCCCTTTGCTAGTTTCCTCCTGTTAGCCTGCTCTAGCAGTTGTCGGACTACTAGAGGAAGGGCTCCTGCCGGTGTCGGTGGTCTATGGGGAGGCTGCTCCTCTGCTGGTGCTGACTCCTCCTCTGAACTAGTGGATCCACTGTCCTGCTTCTCCTTCTCACTGTCCACGCTGTCTGCTGCTACCTCAATATAATAAATCTCTTCCTTACCCATGCACCTGTGGCCTGGGACCCAAGGATCTCTGTAGCTGAAGCAAAGCTTCTTCCTCATAAGCTCTCGCCTAGTCTCATCATCCAACTTCTCCTTGCCCTTCCATTCTCTTTGGAATGGCTTCCTGTCTCGATCCCTCTGGGGCACAAATGGTTTAGAGAAAGTTTTAGTCTTTGGCACTGAGTGTGCCAGATCTCGAGTGCGAAGGATGGCATCCTGCAAAGTGGGAGGCATGTATGCCTTCACCCATCCTCTCAAAGGCTCTGTGAGTCCTTCTGTGAATAGCATGATTAGCCTGGGCTCTGATTTATCTGTCACTGCCACGGCTACCCGCTGAAACTCTGTGATGAAGGCCTTTGTTGTGCTAGTTTGTCTCAACTGGGCTAGATCCCTGAAGTGTATCTCGAGATCCTTCCTGTCAAACCTGTCCATGAGCCTATCTGTAAACTCCCTATAGGAGGTGATGTGACTGTGACCCAATGTCACCAGTCCATGATACCACCACTCGTGTGCCTCACCCTCCAAGTGTAAGGTCGCGAAACTGATGGCCTCTGTCTCGATCATTTAGTTGAGCTTGTAGTACGTGTCTAGCTTCTGTACCCAAGCTCTGGCGGTGTATTTGGACGATTCATCTAAAGAAGGGATGGCGAGTTTCCCAACTTTTCGGATGAAATTGAGGTTATGCCCCTACTGTTGTTGTGGTCCTCCCCTTTGCGGCTCTCTGGGGCGGTTCTTGAGTCTGAGTCCACAGTACTCGACGGAGTTCATGTGTTGATGGAAGTCACGACCCAATGCTGCGTACTCCCTCCTATACTCTGCAATGTCGTCTGCATGAATGGGCGGCCTCTGTGCTATCGGCGGTTGTGCTGCTGCCGGGGGTGCTCTCTGGAAGCTGGGGAACAAGGGCCTGGGAATTTTGCTCGCAGAGGTGTACGTGCGAGTGGGTGACTGGGATCGACTGCCTGCTCCTGAGTTCCCCTGTGTTTTATGTGGGGCTTGTGTGCCCTGGATGTCTGCCATAGCCAATCTATCAGCTACCTGAGCCAATGACTGTGACATGGTTTGCTAGCTAGCTAACATATCACTGATTACTTGCATGAAGGCTACATCTGGATCCACGGGGGCCTTACCACTGCCCTCTGGTCGCTCATATCGGTCACCTAGTCTTCTCTCTGCTTCGCGCTCGGCCTCGCGCTCTGCTTCTCTGCGTGTCTCTTCTTCATCCTCTGAACTGGGAGGGAAAGGAGGAAAGATAGGCCTAGGCCTTCTTTCCTTGCGCCTGCTGTAGGTGACATATTCGTCACCTACGTGTTCATGACCCTCTGGGTCTTCTGCTGCACTCATCGTCTTTAGTCACAGGCTGGCAGGACTAAAGCTCTGGTACCACTGTAATGTTCCTGACTTGGCTAGTTTAGGAAATGCTGTAGGATCTATTGTATATAGCATATAAATGATCATACAAATAATAAATGCGACAAAGGACTGGAAGTTTGTATTATGATATCTCTGCAGATTACAATAGGCCGAATGCGTCTGACTAAAATAACAACACTCGGCTAGATGAGAAGACAAAAGGATCTTAGCCGGAATACAAATAAACAACTAAAAGATAATACTCGGAATATGTGAGTGCTGCGGAATCAATGGGTGCACTGGGAATATGGCAGCTCTGACGGTAACTGCTGGAAGTTTGGAAAGTTCGCCCTGGGAGCTATACTTCTTGGAATGGCCTGGAAACTGTCCCAAATGATGCGCCCTGCTCTAGTCCTCAGTACTGGTATCTGTCGGACCCCTCTGCTGATGAGTCTGGACCCCGGATGGATACCCCTGGGGGAGTGCGCCCCTCTTCTTCTTGCAAAATGTGTCCTAGTGATTCCACCATCGGAATCAGACGAGATATGTCTCAAAACGATCGCTTTGGTCTACTGGGAAATGGGTTGGAAGGGTTTCCCTGAATCTGGTCTGATGCTCGCTCTGGAACCCTGAATGTGCCCGCCAAAAGTGCCGCACGTCCAAGTTTGGAAAATGCGTCCCAGTTGATTCCTCCATCGGAATTTGATGAGGAACTAGGCAAAAGATGCGCCTTGCCCTCCTCTCAAATGGGTCAGAGGGAAATCTTGGAATTCCCCTTGGATGGGGTAAGTCGACCTAAAACCCCCTCATAAGTTGCGCCCTCCCTCTGGATGAATGCGCTCTTGCTGCTGAACACTATGTAACTGCTGCTGAAGAATGATGGAAGACCTGAATGATCTTCTCGGTGATTAGGGTGTGTCTCTCAACACCGAAATCAGCCAACTGGTGTCTTCCTCCTAGAATCCACTGAACTATCTCTCCTAAGATGCGTCTCTCTCCTCAATGACAAGTCGTAATCTGCATAATGATGAATTAGGTTGTTGAACTTTCCTTTATAGCTTTCCAAAATCCTAAATCACTGCTGAAACCCTAATTCACTTTGACTTCTATTTTTATCTCATACTGACTTAAAAGCGCTTTTTACCCTTTGTACCTCAATGTCACTTTCCGAATATAACATCGATGACTGAAGTGACCTCTAGTGATCTTGTTTACCCCTTTCTGGCCTTGGCTATAGTCTAACGAGGTGGTTTAGACCATTAAGCCTCCTCTTTGGAGCTCCTATTTGGAAAGGGACATTACAATGACCCACACCTTGGGCAAAGAATGAATGTTGCCTTTGGAGACAAAAGGAGACACCATAGAGGACCTTTCCTAGCCTCTGCTAGCGCAACGTTTGGCTTCTTGAGGCCAAAACGTCACACTTGGAGGGCTTGATGTCACCCTAGGGCTAGGGTTTGGTGGTGGAGATGGACACTTGGCATTTTTTAGGAAGAAGACCCTTTGCATGACAGAGATGAACCTAGCACATGAGGGAGGAGCCTTTGGAGGCCCAACTATTCATCTTCAAGCTCAATGGCCACCTAAAAATGCCAAAACATCACCCTAGAGAGAGATGATGTCATACTAGGGTTTCTTATGTACAATTTTTAAAAGTTAAATTTGAATTTATGATGTAAAGGGGCAAAATAAGGGTTGTTGACCCCTTGTTTTGTGGTTTACCCTAAAGTTAAGTGGACAAACACTTTTAGGAGGATTTTTATAAATAAGAATCATTTCATTTCATTTTTAACATAACTCTCCCATTTGTGAGAAGACTACTTGGCTGAAATTTGCGCCCTCTTTGGGCAATTTGGATATCTCTCTCTTGTGCAAATGTCTTATGGTGAATCCTCTTGGTGATTTGTGGAGCTAAGGTGGTGCACACCTCTTGATATCTTTTCTCTTGCTTATGAATGGTCATTGCTTGGTGAACTAGGGTTTTATCTTGCACGTCTATTGAAATTGATAAGGAAAATCTGCAATTGCTAGTTTGTCTTGCTTGTTTCATAATTGTTATTGGTTGAAACCCTAGGAGGAGTATAAGTGCATACACTCTCCATCAAGCTTCATCTCATTTGCTAGTTGACAAGCCATTTATTGCAAGGTTGCTAGGAGGAGTGCAAGGGTGTACACCCTCCTAGATTTACCTAAGTTTGATTTGCATGCCGTAGGGAGTAAGAGGGTTTACACCCCTAGGGATATTGTGGATCTAACTCTTACAATCCAGGACTCCGTTTATCCAATATTTTAAAGGCACTAATCTGAAATTTGCATTGGAGAAATAAAATTACTTGCATTGGGTAACATGATTTTACGAGATTGTCAAATTGTTTAAAGTGCAATCAATTCTACATGCTATTAGTTTGCCCATGCCCCTAGGGCGTCTTCTTTTTCCAAGTAACTCTTATTGCTGTTATAAATTGAATCTACAACCATTAGGGTTGCAACAAATCACTTTAAAGCTTTCACTTTACTCTCATTTCAACCATCAAAATTTGCTAGAAAGTTGTCATAATTAATCTACTAGTTGTTGTGCTTCTTTTGGGTGGTTTACTTGCAAGTTTCAGTGGTTGGAATTTTCTGTTGTAGCAATTGTTTGCTACAGTCATAAAGCTGCAATAATATCTCTTCAATACTTGTACCTAACAACCTTTAATTGTTGCTGAAGTCTTGTGCTATCATACTTGAGTTACACTAGTAATTGCTAGCTAATCTCTTGCATATTTTCTTGGATTTTAGTGACTTGTTTAGCAACTATTTTTATCATTTCATTGCTGATATATATCACTATATACTGCTGCTAATTGGGACAACAAGCTTCACTTGCTTGTCCATTAGATTATTGGGCTCATATCCTTTGTTTTCTTGTGTCTCAGGTAGGTACAACATTCCTCCATTGGTACTCAAGCACTTGGCAACCATTGACCATTTTCTAGACTCGTTCCCGAGCCATCCTTTACTTAATAATTTGACCTATAGGGGCTTCACTTCCATAACCTCACTTTCCATCTTATTTCCCGCTAGGGTCACCCAGGATTCCCCCCTTGTGTTGGATTTATCCTTCACTAAAGTGAGGGGAGGGTTTATCTAAGGTGACAATGGGTAGACTCTCCCACCGTTATCACCATCCTGTGGATTGGGTCGGGCTTTTCCGAACCTATAGTTTGTGCGATAACATAGTCTTTCCACAATACTGACACGTCTTCTTCTTTCAACTTTGCTGGGGTGCATCTGTCTGTCCCTTAGGTTCCTGGTCGTGGTGTGTAGGTTTTTGTGTAGAGGCATCAAATCGTACTCTATCCCTGGGATCCATCTTGCTCTTTCCCTTGAGAAAGTGGGATTGGTGTTTACCACCAAGCTTGCCTTCTTCAAGTAGTTTGTGTTGATCAGTAATCAAAAGACCACAGAAAGCTTCAAAGGTGTAATCCTTACCATCTTCCTTGTGTGCTTGCCAGTTGGTGTGAAAAGTTGACACGGACACGTCGAATGGTGTTCTCAAATTCATCAAGACCAGCTCGATGAGTTGTCCATCCTTCTTTTGACATTTCTTTCCACATTCGCCCAAATTCAATTGGAGTTCTTTGACATGCACCAAATAGTTCTCTATTCTGTCTAAAGAATGAGGATCAAGAGAGATCAACTCTTTCTCCAACTGCATGATGTGGCTCTCGTCGACATGGTCGAACAACGACTTCCGCTTCTTCCAGACTTGATGAGGGCAGTCGAATCCAATAAGGTGAAATTGAATCTCCCGTGAGATATAGGTCGCGATGACCCCGACAACCTCATCCTTCTTGCCATCAACAACGAACTTTTCTTGGTCGTTTGTTGGATTTGGAATAATAATCTTTGTATACTGCCACAATCCTTTGCTCTTCAGTAGGGTTTCCATATCTGGTGCCCATACTGCATAATTTTCTTCCATTCATAACAACAAGATCACTCTTCAAAGCCATCTTTGATGTCTAGATAGAAAATCTGTTTTCAAAGGTTCCAATCAACAAACCTTCGACCTAGAGTCAATCACACAACAAATCCGACTTAGCAAGGTTTGCAGATAAACAATGGAGGTTTTAAACCATCGGCTCTGATACCATGTCAGGGAAGGGGTGGAACCAATGATGAAACAAATAGACACTTTTGTAGATAATTGAAGAGGAATAAAAATTTCAAAGACAGAGGTGGTGTCTAAAGACATCGTTACAACACTTAAGCAAAGTGCACCATGTGTTGAGATTTGGGTACCTTGGAAAGTGGTCCCCTTTTGTTTGTGAGCTTCTAAACACGTGTGGGAAGTACTTTGTACCTTGTACCATGTACTTCTTGCCTAATTTCACTTTGACTTAGGAGATTTAAGTCAAAAGTGAAATTTGGTCATTTTAGCCTAAAATGACTATTAATTCACTTTGTGGGTGAATTGAGGGACATAAGTGAAACTATGGAAACTTAAGTAAAGTGGGTTTTGAGTTGAGATTCATTTGAGATGATCTCAACTATTGACTTAGGATGAGATGAGATGATCTCATCCACTCACTTTCTAGGTTTCCTTATGTGCATCCTTAAGGAGGGCGCAAGGGCAAAGGAGAGGCTCAATTGTTCACTTGATCACCTTGAGACTTTGGTGAAGAGTAGAGAAGTGAGAATTCAGAGGAGAGAGCAGCAAGCTTGGGTGCACATGTTCATGGAGGGCGCAAAGCAAGTTGGAGCTTCAGTTATTTGGTGTGAGTGTATTTACTAGTGGGAGGGCACACTCTTGGAATGAAGGTGCAAGCTAGCAGGAAGCATTTGGAGAGGAGCTTTCGTGGATCTGTCTTGTGGGTTGTTGAGAGTGCATGCAAAGGGCAGATTGTGTGCAAGGGTTCTTCAATCAACAAAGGGAAAGAGCAAGGTCGCAAGGATCTTCAAGCAAAGTCAAGGAAGGAGGGGGCACACTCTTCTAGGGGTGCATATTCCAAGGAACCATTACAAAGCTTGAGAGGAGCTTGCAAAGTATCAGGTTCCTTTGTATTTATCTTCCTTGTTGTATTTCATGCTTGAGGCACACCATATATATACATTCATCTCAAATTGGTTTTCCCCAGGGGAGTTTTTATCTAGGGTCATGTTGACCAAAAATACCTGTGTTCATTTTCATGTATGCTAGTGTTTAGAACAACATTATTTCAGCTCTAAAAGATCTCTAGGTGTGTTATATAGCTTATGGTATGCATGTACTAACATCTTGTGACAAAACTACATGCTAGAGCAACTTAATGGCCTATGTAACCGTAACGAAACAACAAAGAAGTTACTGAACAGTTTGCTGTTATAAAACAACAACAAACCCTTGTTTGACAGTTGAAACTTAGAGCCAACTTGAGGTCAAAGACAGACCTAGTTGGCAGCTTGTTAGGACCTGGAAAATCTTCATGGTATTAGAGCTCGGTGGCTGATTTCTGCCGAGTTTTAGACAACATATTGTGGGACTGTTTTAGACACCTTTTGGGCAGATTTTGTGGACAGCCATTGACCGAGATCAGTAGCAACTTGTTGGCAGAATTTTGTGGAAGGTTGTAGAGCAATTTGTGGACATTTTCGCCAGTCTCTTTTCACACCTACGTGGTAGGAGTGAGGCTGATTTTTCATGACCTCTTTTCACACCTATATTGCTAGGAGTGAGGTCTGTGTTCGTTTGTCTCTTTTCACACCTGTGTTGATAGGAGTGAGGCAACGTTCCTTTACAGTTGCAGCATCAGTTTGAGTGCAAAGGGCAGTGATGTTAGCATCTCAGATGTGTGTGGAGGATAGGCTAGCTGGAGCTAGCAACTGGTCGCCTTGGAAAGCCATGATTGTCTTTGTCTTGGAGGACTTCGAACTATGGGATATAGTTTAGTCAGTTGTTCCTGTTCCCCCTGCTACTGCTCCTATCTTGTTAGCAGAGCTCAGGAAGAGGAACAACAAGGCAAAGAGGACGATATGTGATGCAGTGCCAGATCACATCATTCTCGACTTGACTGGGAAAGCTTGTGCATTTGAGATGTGGGCATCTCTATGCAAGCTTTATGAGAGCTCTAACCAGAATCGAAAGATGGTTCTGTATGATCGAGTCAGGGGCATTCGTATGCTCCAGGATGAGTCTGTTCTAAGTTGCAGGAAATGCCCCAACCCCCTTGTTTCCTGCCCCTGTACAGTACTATACCGTGCCCGTACGACCAAGTTTCCGTGGATTTTAAAGAGAAATTAGGCCAAAAAAGGGGGCCGTGGGGCCCCCAAACTGCCAGTTAGTTTTAGGTAAGGCTTTTTTTACCTTCTCCAAAGAGAATAAAGATGATTTTCTGTCTTTTTGTTTTAATTAAAAAAAAAACTTCTAGATGCAAACCAAAACCATAAATCTTCTTCCTTTGTTATAAGAAACCACTTGCTTCACTCATTCCTCACACTTTCATTAGCAAGAGGAGCTTCCTACAACAGCAAGAAGGAGATTGTGTGTGGTTTTAGTGAGCAGATTTCTTTTCTATTTGGTGAGTAGATTTATTTTATGTTTGCTTAGCAAGTTAGCAGTTTTTTTTTTTTTTCTTTTGGTTTGCAATATACAATTTTCTGTTTTGTTTGGTGAACAGATTTTCTTCTGTTCTTGCAACATTCATGGCTTCTCAAAGTGTTGTTTCATCTACTCCTAGAGCTGCTGAAGTAAGCAGGTAGCATGAATACTATCCTCTTTGGAGGCATGTTACCAAGGTCAAGGCTATGGGTGCCGGTGGAGGTTCATGGGAATGGAAGTACAATTTATGCAAGAAGGATAAGACCTTCAAGGGCTCTTACACAAGAGTCAAGGCTCACATTTTGCATGAAGGGAAGGGTATTGAATGTTGTCCACATACTCTTGATCTGCAGGTGAGGGATAGATTCCATAAAGAGCATGATGATGCTCAAAAAATTAAGGATAATAGAACAAAGATTGCTATGCATGGCAGTAGCAAGCATCCTCCTTCCTTGGGTGTTAGCAATGAGCAAAGGATTGTTCACGAAGCAAGGAAGAGGAGGGCGCTAGAGGTAGAAAACAAGATATCCAAAGGCCCTGGAGGACGAGGTGCAACTTCAGACAACAGATTGATGAAGATGTTCAACAACCAAAAGAAAAAAGAAATAGAGTCAAGAGTGGCAAGGGCCATATTTGCATGTGGCATTCCATTTAATGTGGTTCGGTCCCCCTATTGGAAGGATATGGTGAAGGCAATTAACGAGGCTCCTCAAGGTTTCAAGGGGCCAAACTATGAAAAACTCAAAACAATGTTGCTGTAGAAAGAGAGGTCATCGATTCATGATATTCTCAAACCAGTTCACAACTCATGGACCAACACAGGGGTTTCCATTATCTCTGATGGATGGACTGATACAAAGCGGAGGCCCTTGATTAATGTTATTGCATCATCACCAACAGGAGCGATGTTCTTGAGAGCAGAAGATTGTTCTGGCGAGGTAAATGATAGCAAATTCATTGCCGATATTTTAATTTCTTCTATTGAACAAGTAGGGCCAGCAAATGTGGTGCAAGTTATCATAGATAATGCACTTGTTTGCAAAGTTGCGGGCTTGATTGTTGAGAGTAGATATAATCATATTTTTTGGACTCCTTGCATTGTTCATAATTTAAATCTCATTTTAGAAGAGATTGAGGCAAAAACTGAATGGATTAAGGAGGTCACAGGGCAAGCTAGGGAGATCATTAAATTCATCACCAACCACCACCAGTCTCAAGCAATGTATCGAGAATACTCCAAATTGGAGTTGCTCAAAGTTGTTGAGACAAGATATGCCTCAAACTTCATCATGTTGCATCGCCTTGTTGAGGTCAAAAGTGCATTGATGAGTATGGTGGTGGGTGTGACTTGGGCTGAGTGGAGACAGTCAGATTCAGAGAGAGGAAGTATGGTGCGGAGGGTGTTGATTGATGAGGATTGGTGGAGCAAGGTAGAATTCTTGCTCAAGTTTACTTCACCAACATTTGAGCTTCTCTGAGATGTAGACACAAACAAACCTTTCCTGGGAGAGATTTATGATGGCATGGATACCATGGTTGAGAAAACCATGGAAATTATTACACAGGAGGCTCCCACTCTGTTTTTTGTCGAGGTTGACTTTGTTGAGCATGTGAGGTCCATCATTGCTACTAGGTGGAATGGATTTAACACTCCATTGCACACTTTGTCACATGCTCTAAATCCCAAATTTTATGATGAGGAGTTCATTGGTCTTAAGCAACGGGAAGAGGAAGGCCCCACATAAGGACAATGAGGTGGCCACAGGAGTGAAAAAAGCCTTCTAGAGGTTGTTTCCATCTTCTCAACAAACAGAGGTGAGGGAGGAATTTGCTTGTTTTGTTGCTGGATTAGAGGATTTTGCAGACATCTCAGCTTTGGAGGAGAGAAGCACCATGAACCCGATTAAATGGTGGACTTGTCATGGGGCGAATGGTGTATATTTGCAAAGCCTTGCCACTCGTATTCTATCACAAGTGGCAAGCTCTTCATCAACAGAAAGGAATTGGAGCACCTATGGTTTCATTCATTCAGTGAAGCGCAACAGGTTGGGATCACAGAAGGTTGAGGATCTTGTATATGTGCATTCAAACCTCCGCCTTCTGTCTCGCAAGGGTGAAGAATATATAAGTGGACCTCATAATGAGTGGGATGTGGATGAAAAAAACCCTGACTTAGAGCTCTCTCTTTCTGCTCTTGATATTGTTGATGATGCAAGTGGAAGTGGAATTCAAGTTGCCTCTTCTTCCCATCGAAGCTCTAGTTCTGCTGAACATGCATCTTGTTCTATTTTTGATGATGAGGATGAGGATCAGTATGATATGTAATTGTAGTTGCCTTTAGCTCATGTTTTTTTTCATTTTCAACACATACAACCTCATTTATAAAGGCTGATTTTGGATTTAAAGCTTCATCTATAAAGGCTAATTTTGGATTTTTCTACTTGCATCATGTAATGAATGATATTCATCATCTATGGGAGTTAATATGGACATGGTTTTCCTTCTAAAATGTCATTTATGTGTATCATTATGTTTTTCTTGCAATATAATG
>ML799828.1:60477-76725 GCA_009831015.1 Picea engelmannii | reverse complement strand
AAAGCCTTATACGGATTAAAGCAAGCTCCTAGAGCTTGGTATGGCCGGATAGACAGTTTCCTTACGAGCTTGGGCTTTACCAAGAGTAAAGCAGATTCTAACCTCTACTTCAAGGTTATGAACGATGAGCCAGTAATATTACTGCTGTATGTGGATGACTTATTCTTAACTGGAGAAGAAAAGCTCATCACCGAATGTAAGAAGAGACTCCCCTCAAAATTTGAGATGAAAGACCTTGGCCTAATGCATTATTTCTTAGGTCTTGAGGTATGGCAGAGTCCAGAGAGGATCTTCCTTAACCAAGGGAAGTATGTAGTCGAAATCCTGAAGAGATTCGACATGTTGGAATGCAAGTCCATGAATACACCCATGGAAGCGAAGCTGAAGCTGCTGGTCGACACTTCGTCAGAATTGATTGATGCCACACTGTATAGACAGATTATTGGATCGCTGATGTACCCGACGAGCACCAGACCAAACATTTGTTTAGCCGTGAACACCTTGAGTCAGTTTCTGGTAGAACCTATACATGTTCACCTAGTGGCTGCAAAACATGTGATGAGGTACCTGAAGGGTACAATAGATTATGGTCTCAACTATGATGGAGATCATGATTTCACATTAAGTGGATATACTGATGTAGATTGGGCAGGAAGTGTTTCTGATAGGAAAAACACTTCAGGATGCTGTTTCAGTTTGGGATCAACCATGATCTCATGGAAAAGTAGGAAGCAAATCCATCATTGCTCTCAGCACAGCGGAAGCAGAATACATTGCTGCATGTTCTGCCAGCTACTAAGCTATATGGCTTCGAAAGTTTCTGACTGGTCTATTTGACCTAGAGATGGAAGCAACCACGATCCTATGTGACAACCAGAGCTGCATAAAGATGACAAAGAATCTTGTATTCCATGACAGGTCAAAGCACATGGAGATTCGTTATCATTACATCCGTGACATGGTGCAGAGAGTAGCCTTAAATCTCCAGTACGTTAGCACGGATGAACAGATTGCTGATGTGTTGACCAAGCCTCTATCTCGTGTAAAGTTTGAGCACTTTCGAGATGAGCTTGGAATAGTCCGAAAGGACCTTCCTCGAAAGGGGGTGTAGTTGCTGTGATGAGACATCTCTTGCTTCCAGCCTCATTGCTGCGACGTAAAGCAAGAAGATGTGATGAGACTAGTACTATGCTTTTGGCTTGACAGCTGTGACGTAAAGCCAATCTAGTATCTTTCTTCCAACCTGATGGTTGTGACGTAAAGCAAGAAGATGTGATGAGACTAGTACTGTGCTTCCGGCTTGAGAGCTGTGACGTAAAGCCAGTCTAGTATCTTGCTTCCAACCTGATGGTTGTGACGTAAAGCAAGAAGATGTGATGTGACTAGTACTGAGCTTTCGGCTTGACAGCTGTGACGTAAATCCAGTCTAGTATCCTGCTTCCAACTTGATTGCTGTGACGTAAAGCAGGATGAGCATCTTGCTTCCGGCTTGACAGTTGTGACGTAAAGCAAGACGATGAGATGAGACTAGCACTGTGCTTTCGGCTGGATAGCTGTGACGTAAAGCCAGTCTAGTATCTTGCTTCCAGCTTGATTGCTGTGACGTAAAGCAAGACGAGTATCTTGCTTCCAGCTTGAGTGCTATGACGTAAAGCAAGACATTGAGATGAGACTAGTATTGTGCTTCTAGCTTGATAAGCTGTGACGTAAAGCCAGTCTAGTATCTTGCTTCCAGCTTGACTGCTGTGACGTAAAGCAAGACGAGTACTGAGCTTCCAACCTTGCAGCTGTGACGTAAAGCCAGTCCTGTATTATGATGAGCCAGCCTCGTGCTGTGATGATGATGATGATGTATTAGTTTTATACTAATAAATATTGATGCAGATGATGATTGCATTCCTTTGAGAATGACGATGTTGCCGATGAAGAAAACTTTCGATGATTTATAGATACGCCAGTCAGTGTTCCAAGATGATATTGATGATGCTGTCCTCTTGATGCTGTTGATGATAAAGGCCTGTCTCTCTCGTCTGATGCTGTTGAAGAATACCCTTCTTGTTAAGGGGGAGTGTTAAAATAATGTAACTGCAAAGTGTATTCTTATTATTATTTGATATATTATTGATTGGATCAATCCCCATTGTGGATTGATCATGTCGGCTATTTTAAAAGGACCAAATCCCCTTTTGCGGATTGGTCATATTGTAATTGTAATAGGCAGAAAGAGAAGTCGGCCCCAGAATATATCAAAGAGGCCCCGAAATATAATAAAGGTGGTTATAACCACCCAGTTTGAGAAGACGGTCTGCCAGTGAAGAGACACTTCACACGTGCCAGTTTTGTATAAATAAGGAGGCTAGCGCCTCACTTAGAAACAACTCACTTGCTCATTTTGAGAGACAAGTTTCGGAACTGCAGTTGGAGAAGAAGGATAGGGAGTGGCGCATCTGTGGGAGAGGATCTTCTGTATTAGCTTAAGTTATCTCTTGGCATTGTATTGGCTATCTATAATAAGGAAGTTTTGCTGGGTTTTCTTCCCCTAGAGGGTTTCCTAGGATAAATGCTGTGTCTCTTGTGATTGTGTATTTCTTAGTGATCTTGTCTTATGTTGCTGTTATCTATTGAAATGCAAAGAACTATAATAATGGCTTAAACATTAACACCAATCAACTGCTGGTGCAGGGACGAGTCTACTTGATCAGAATCAGAGTCTCTCAACTTCCTCAAATCTGTTATCATGGGAGTTGCCATGGATTTGCAATCCATCATCCCAAACTTCTGAAGAATCTTTACAACATACTTCCGTTGCCACGGGAAGATTTCACCATGCTTCTGCTGTACTTCTAGCCATGAGACCAAGATCCTTCATATCAAATTCTGGGCCTAGCTCTTTCTTAACACTGAATAGTGAGAGGCTCTGCACCAGGCTCTTGGAGCTAGCTTGAGTCCATACAAGGTCTTCTTTAATCTGAATACATGGGTTTCACTCTGGTGTACCTCAAAACCTTGAGTTTGCTCTATATATACCTCTTCCTCAATTACTCCATTTAGAAGGATTGTCTTTACATCCATTTGATGTAAACTCCAACCCATGGATGCTGCTAGAGATATGATGGCTCTGGTAGAGGTGTATCTGGTGATTGGAGCAACCGTTTCATCATAATCTTCTCCCTCCTGCTGGGAGAACCCTCTAGCCATAAATCTCGCCTTGTATTTATCGATACTTTCATTCACTGCATGCTTTATCTTGTAAACTCATATAGGCACTGTTATCCACAGGTTTGCACAAGTTGGATTTCATGAAGAGCCGCCAAAGAATGAGCAGTCAGTGCTCATATGACAGAGTTTAGAGTTCAGTCGGTCTTTCAAAAGGCCACCTTTTTCCGCATTTCCACCATTGTAATAAATGACCTGAGTATGAGATATTGTAAAAGGCTATTGGCCACCAAAGACCTAGGTACGAGCATGTACTCTAGAGTGTTTTTTTTCACTTGTTAATTACTTTTTCTGCCTGCCTTTGTGGGCGATCAAATAATTTCTAAGTTTTTTCACTCAGAAGACTGACTCAAGAGCTGGAGTATGTGCTGGTGGTTAGGCCTTGGCATGTAAAACCAATGCCTAGTGTCTGAATGTATATGAGCTCATACTAGGTCATCTTAATTGAGTCATTTGGAAATTGCAGCTAGGTTTGATAGGTTTTTTTTAATGTTTCAGTGAATTAATTAAATTCCTGCAAAAAATGGAATTTTTTAATTCTAAGTCAATAAATTGTAAAAATATGGCATCAAACATTATCAGATGCCATATTTATGGTCGTTTTCCAATCCAAAATATCATGTAAACCCCTATTTCCCTTCTTTCGAGACAAAAAAGTGATTATTATCACTGAAAAATGAAATTTACGGAAAATGGGTGATTTAATTGATTTCCTATTTTTTAGGAGAACTGGGGAACATGTTGGAAACATGTTTTTCTCGTGTCCCCAGTTTACTGGGTGCCTAGGCGAGTTAAGCTAAGGTGGAGGCGACTTCACTAGAAGTTAAATGCGTGGAGGAGATCCCAAAGTAGGGACTTGACCCCACTTGATGAGATGGCGCATTCCTAAGGAGGGGTGCACATCCCAAAGCCCTCATGCATCTCCTAACTCTCCCTTCCACTACACACATCTCCCATTCACTAAGTGCGCCACTCCCTAACCCTATGCGCATCTCCCTCTTAGCTCACACATCCCCTCTTTGGAGTTGTCACCCTCTTGGCTATATAAGCAAGGCTACCCCCCCTCCATTCTAGAGTTGGAGCTTTGGGAAGATAGACCTATTGTTGTGTCATTGTATCATTTCTAAGTTGAATAAAGAAGACTTTGGAGTTCCATTGGTGTTGATGCTATGTGTGGATGCTTGAATCTTGTGCTATTATTATGAGGTAATCTGTATCTCGTGCTTTAATCTTGTATATCTATTTGCAAAGGCTTTGAAAGTATGCTGTCATACAATAGAGTGAGGTAAATCTAGTTTGATTAATTTCATTTATTTTCTATTTAACCTCAAGCTTTTATATTGCATGTCTTCTTTTCGGTTAAATTAACATGCATATTTGAGTTGTTGTTTCATGTAGGGAAGACCTTCTTAACAAGTGTTTGCAGGGTTGAAGTATATTGTTTGCAGGTTCTTCAAGCTTGGAGGATTGATTGGTTGTAGCTTCAACCATCATTTGTCCAAGATTTTCAAGGAATAGCCCACAATTTTCAATTTTTAAAAGAAAAAAAGAGTTTCTTCCTTTCTCCCTCTCAATTTTCTTCAAAGTTATTTGGTTACTTCTTTCATGCAAGCTTGAGAAGCTAGTTTCAAATTCAAAAGTTTAACTTAGTTTCTTTTGCATGCAAAGCATCTAGATCTAGGCATTTCTTTCATTTATCTAAAGCTAGATCTAATTTATAAAAGATCCCTATTTGCTAGTTTATTTTCTGTAAAATTTAAATGCTTGAAGGTGCATGTTTAATTGAGCTTCATCGTTGTTATTTGGCAGTATTAAAGTGCTTTCATTTGCTGTCCTAAAAGGCAGCCCGAAAATCTCTAAATTTGTCAAATTTTTAGCATAGTTTACTTAGTCATTTTTTACGATTTTTCTATAAGATTTGACGTACTCCCTAAGTTCTCCCAAAGTGATTTTGGGCACCATTTGGAGTATTTTGTTTGCTGTTTTTTGCAGGATATTGGACAGCCAAGGGAAGATTCCGTCGATTTTGGGCGAAATCAGGAGTTTCAGAGCATCTATGGGTTTCCTTCTTTATCAAAGAAGCATCTCTTGTCATTTATCTCTTGCTTTTTCAAGATCCAAAACTTATAAGGATCCAGTTTCTTTCCTAAGTTAAAGAGAACTTTGTTCTCATTGTAATAGTTTTAATAAAAACGGGCCCTTTTGTGCTCAGTTTCTCCATCCCCATTAGGGGGATTTGTGTGTCGTGTTTTGGCTTCCTTTCTGTTGATGCACGTTTAAATCTTTTTATCTCAAACACACATTCAAGTTAAGCTAATTGAACACACATAGACACTAACATTTCACATGCATGTTAATTAAAAGGAACTTTCAATCTTTTATGCATGTTTAGTTTAGATTGCTTTGTTTACTATTAGCAATAAGTCTTGCAATCTTTCAATTTCCAAGTATCTTGCAATTTCTCTTTCAGTTACAAAGCATGGTACAAAGTTAATCTCTTTCAAGTGTTGCAAAGATCTTTCAATTTTCAAGTATCTTTTGCAAGTTCTCTTTACAAAGCAGGTTGCAAAGTTTATTTCTTTCAAATCAATAAACCTTTTCTTTTGTAGTCTAATTAGGGAAATTTTGGAAGTTGTTAGCTCAATGCGTAGGAAAACGCCTAAAAGTGACCTGTGAAGTAAGGCGGGCCCTCTCGTGTCCTGGTTTTCCCACCCGTTTTGGACATCCAACACTTTTAGTGAGCTTACTGGTGAGACCTCTTGGGTTTCGGTAAGTTCTCCGCAAGTTTCCAAACAAAGAGCTAGCCTCCAAAGAGGCCACATTTTCTCATTAACTCAACATTAATTTTTCTTAATAAAACACTCGATCAACAATTGCCCACGACTCCCTTTAAGGCACTGGTATAACTGGTATATTTTTATGTGAGCAATCTTTTTACATTTATGAAGTTGTCTAACTTATATGCTTAAATCTTGCAAATCTTGTATCCTTTGATATATGCATGCTTATGGACAAGTGCTTTATGATTATTTCAAATGATGATGAATGTTAAATGTTGAATGGTTTGTTTTATTTCAAGCAATAAACTCCTAGAAGTAACACTTTTTGCTTTCTTAGTTTAAAGAGCCTTAGATTATTTTCATAGGGACTACCCCCCTTGGCTTCGCTAGGAGTTGGCCTAGACGGAGGAGTTGAGGATCAGGTGACAACACCTTGACTTGAAACTTGCCCCCAAGGACACACCAAGTGGATTGAAGGTTTCTTCCACGTTACCCCAGGTGTGTATAAGGACGGCAACATCCACAATTTCCCATACATAATTTTTCATGATGGATTGATATTCTTCCATCATAACCTCCTTCCATTCTTTCTGCTTGACTGCTTCTTCAAAGGTGGAAGGTTCTCTAACTCGAATATGGTTTTGACTTCTTGCTTTCTTTGAAAGTTCTATCTCGAGCACCATGCATCTCTGCATCTTGAATGATCTCAAGAGCCCAAGTTGGTCTTCCCTTCTTAGTCTTATCTTGGTGTGGATCTTCAGATCTCTGTGGTTCTGCCATGTCTGATACAACATTCTTACCTCTCTCTGCATCTGCAATCCTGGGATCTACAAGATCTTTATCATGGATCTCATCATGGTTCTGGCTGCTTCAGCCCATAGATGCATTGGTAAGTCTTTATCATGGATCATGGCTTTTACTGCTTCCATAATTGAATAGTTCTTTCTTTCTTGCACACCATTCCGTTGAGGATTGTGGGAAGTGATGATCTCCCTCCTAATCCCATCCTCTGCAAAATGTCTTGAGATCATCTGAGGTGTACTTCCCTCCATTATCGGACCTCAAGATCTATAACTTCTTTTCAGATAAGATTTCCACAAGTGCTTCAATTTCTCGAACTTACTAAATACTTTTCCTTTTGCTTCCAAGAAACAAATGCAAGTTTTATGTGAAAACTCATCAATAAATGAAACATATTGTACATACCCCTCCTTTTGTCACCTTTACCCATTTAGTTGTCTTTTCAGTCTTGATTTGTACGTTGCCAATTCACTAGGAGAGTTCGCAGCGCATTCAAAGGTACACCATGCATTCATTGCCATCATTGCATTTATGGAGCGTGTCGAAGAAGATCTCCTTGTTTTCAGAGCTAATATTTTAAACAAATGTCCAGGGATTATGTCATAAAGGATTCTAACTGTTTTCTCCAAGTGTGCATATCATATTTGAGCTCGGCGCTGTGAACCTGGTGCTACAGACAGGTGCTACGAACTCGGCGCTGCTAACTTGTTGAAGAGGAGAGTTGGAGGTTGAGCTATTTGCAGACATTCTCGTTCAAGTTTAACGACATCAACAACAAACACAAATCCAGCTATTTGCAGACATTCCCTTTCAAGTTTAACGACATCAACAACAAACACAAATCCATCAGGTACTCTGTGAAGATTTATATGCTGTCTAAAGACTGAAGGAGAAGTTTTTTTGCTGGTTTCACCCCTCGGCGCTGCAAACTCTGTTATTCTGTTGCTGACTACTTTCACATCCTTTTCCTTCATGCTTTGAACCCTAGATATCAAACCTAATCACCTTTAATACCTCATCTAGCCTGCCCACTACCTAGAGTTCATTTGCTCCTCTGATATTTCCCAACGCTACAAATCCCTTGTTTTGGGGTTGCGAACTCTCATTTCTGGCGCTACAAACCCATCGCTGCGAACCCTCTGTTCCAGTTTTGATGAAAAGCCTTCCTCCACATACTTGGCGAGGTCAAATTCAAAGGAGTGACTCTACACCCATTTTAGCTTGGATTTTGGTTGATCAACTGTTAGATTAGATTTAAAGATTACATGCATTGTTCATGTTGCTAAAGGATACTTGTATTGTCATAAAATCCCTGTTTCAACCAGAGAATTCACCGGTGTCCTTCTCTTATTGTAAATTCCAGTTGCTTATCTTTATATCTTTAAACTGAAGATTGCACTCTCTCATCCTTGAATGTGCATGAAGTGTGTTGTATAATCCTGTACACGGTCAGCTAATGGAAAACAATTTGTTATCAAAACCCTACAATCTTATACCATATTTTCATACATTTACCTGTTATCACAACTCACAGAAAGCATTCCTCAACAACAGTCATGAATAATCCACAACACAAGAAAACTCATAAGGGAGGGAAAATCTTGAGAACATAGCCCTATGATATGCATCTTTTTGATTTTGAACCCTTGATCAGAGAGGCTTTCCAAAGAGTAGGCTGTATCAAATTTTGTCAAAAAAATGCAAAGGGGGCACCCATAGGTGGCTAGGGAAGTTGCATTAAATTTCAATAGAACCAAAACCAGGGTTGGAATATTGGAGTTTGAAGTTTCAAAATTGTCCATCTCCGCTGCAACATGGATACCTAGCACTGGAGAAAAGTGGTTTAAGGCTATGACACTAAATGCCTCTTTCTCCAAGGACTTCCTCAAACTAGAATACCAGGAAGACAATCTGTCCAAAGGGGTACCCAAAAATCATATGCTTGAGGGTTTTGATAAAATGTTGAAGGTGATTAAGAGGTATTTCACTTGTGAGGGAAGATTTAACATGGTATACCAATACCATATCAAATTGTTGTTACACTTCACAGGGAAAGAAGTTATAAACCTCCCTTTTTATTTGTTTAGAAGTATTGGCAATATGGCTGATAGAGTTCATGCCAAATCCATGTAAGTGGACACTAGTGTTTTCCACTCAGGTCTTATCAAAATGCTAGTGATGGAAGAATTGAGAAAAAAAAACACAGACTGGGAAACATTCATCACTTCTTCACAGTGTCAGCTGAATGTTGCCCACACTCCACAGTCCAAGCTTCAAAGCCCTGTTCCTGATGAAAAGACTGTGTATTCAGAGGTGAGAAAGAAGAGAAAGAGTACTATGAATGCTAAAGCTGATAGAGCCCAAAAGGGAGATGAAGAATGAGGACCTTCACAGTCTTCACAGAGGGAAGTTTCACCCATGCCAGATCCCACTCCAATGAAGCTCCCTTCAAGCAAACCCATAGGCCTAAGAGGCAGAAAGTTGGTGTTTCCTTCACCAAGTGCAGCTGACAAGGTCAAAGCTAAGAGGCTTCTTACCAGAGCAACAACAAAGAAAGAGATCCCTGTGAAGGATGATGCAGTAAGAGTTTCAACCCAGAGTAAAGGTAAATCCATAGTTGTTGAAAAACCTGTTGAAATTATTGACATTACTACTCCTCAAGAAGAGAGCAATCCTACTTTTAAGAGGGCTCAAAAGGCAACTTAAAGAGGCAAGGGATGAAGTTGATGAATTGAGGAAGGAGGAGTTGGTTTCAAAGAGGAAACTTAAGGGACTCATGGACATGTACCATGAAACTATTGACAAAGCCAAATTTATAGCTAAAAGGTTTCAACCTCTCCACAAGCAGCTCAAAAACCTCTACAGACAGAACATAGCTCACCAGACACAAATCAAAGAACTAAAGATAGAACTTCAGCCTTTGAAAGAGGAGTTAGCTAAGAGAAATCTAGATATGTTGGCCAAAGTTGCAACCAGGAGGAGCTCCAGAGTTAGAAAATGAAGAAGTTGAACACCTTAACTCATATCAGTTTTGACAGTTTCCTATTTTTTGTATTTTGCAATTTGAGGATGGTGCTTGATAAATCATGTTTAGCTACTGGGGTGTTATCTTCTAAGTCATATATCATAATCATATGTTATTATAACAGTTGGTGGCACTGGAGATAGTTTTTGGAATACTTTAAGGCGTTTTCAAACGAAATAAGCAGCTATAAGAAAGTTCGCATCCCCTAGCACTGCGAACTGGCTTAGACAGGCAGGCATTGGGAACTCAGTTTTTTGAGTTTTGAAGGGAGGAATAGTTGCCAGCTGTCAGAGATCGATGCAAGCTAGTTGTATGATGGTCAGTTATGAGTTGGGAGGCCACCTACCAAAGGAAGAAGCGCTCAAAGGGACACTCCATCAACCATAAAGAAGATGTCGAAGACATTGCCAACATTAGCCTAAATTTTAGCATTTTGTTGTTTTCTGTTATCCACCCGTTGACACGCCACTTTGAGGGCACATGGATCCTCTGATAAGGTTGTTATTCGAATTGTAGTGCTGTCACTGGTAGTCTAGGTTATAAAAACACTATTGTAAGTCTAATAGAAGGTTCAAATGGTGTAAGAGAGGACTCACTCTTGATACTGTGTGTATTACAAAAATACCTTCTTTGTTATGTATCGGACTTAAGATTCTCTGGATAATGAAAAACAGTTCTTTTCCTATCATTTTCTTTTGTCTTCTAATTCTGATCACAGTCCAGTGAAAGATTCATAGACTAATTTATAACTAGTTGCAATAGAGGATCTGTTGTAATGTTGTTTACTAATATATCATAATTCATCTCTTTGATTATAAGATTTTCTTGTTTCAGAGAGTTCTGCTTTATATGTTTGTCATACTGCCTGATGTAGCTGATAGACTTTTCACCTCCTTCTTATTAAGTCTTCCACCTACTCGTCCTTTTTCTAAAACCCTGATCAAAGTTATTCGTAGCCTTATTTGCTGATGCAAATTGTGTGAAGTAAGCTGTCATTTACACTATTTTCCCGAGTTTTCATCCATTTGCTGTTGAAATTACTAAGACAACTGAGAGGGGGGGTGAATCGGTTGTTACTGTGCTTAAACAATTTTAAGTCTATTAAACCATTTTTAATCTTTCATCAAGTGACCTTCAATATTATACATCATATGAACAACATAAATAATGAGCATCAATCACACATAAGATATACACAGAGACAAATTTTCACGAGGAAACCCATAAAGGGAGAAAACCTCTTCTTCTTCGAAATGATAGGCAATCTTTTTAGTTCTGTACATCATCTATGTTTGAGCACCAACTCAAAGTGAGGCTACTACCTCTGTTTTACAAGCTCCAACTTGTTGAGAGCACCAACTCTCTGGTTTCTCTAGCACCCACTAGAAGGAAGCACCAACTCCCTAAATATTCCAGCACCAACTGGATTTATACAAGCACCAACTTGTATACAAAAAACTCTATGTTTTCCCGAGCACCACCCTGCCACCCTGTTTTTCTAGGCACAACTAGATGGAAGATACAACTTCCAATATTCAAGCACCAACTTGAATATCAGAGGACCACAGTCCTCCCTGATTATGCATAATTGATTGACAAACAAACAATACAGGTATTTCAATTCTTACCCCTTCTTCACTGTTCTGCAATTCTTCTTTGGTTCAAAAACTGTTCTGCAGTTCTTCTCTGCTACATGCTATTCTGTTATTCTGCTCTTGCTTCTGTCTGTTCGACGACTGTTACTCATCTCTGAGTTTTATCTCATGCTCTCCATTCTTTCATTTTACCCTTCTTACAGTTCATCTCATTGTTTCGGTTAGAACAACCAACCTTACACAGTCGCTGCATCTCGCCTTTTATACTCATCAGCCTCATCAGTTACACCTCGAATCTCCTTGGGCAAAGACAAAAAACTTCTCAGCAACTGTATCACCAACTGATCAAGAACCATGATTCGATTTTCTAATTGAATTGTAACTGAACTTATTAATCATGAAAATAAACGATGACCCTTCGATCATATTCTTGATTAACCTTCAACGTTGGATTACCAATGATGGATCTCGCGCCTACTCCATATGCCCACTGGCTGTGACCACGGGCCTAATCAGAATGCCTTTCGCATTTCGCATTTCGCATTTCGACAATCCTGTGTCGAAGGGTCTCGACATTCCAAGTTGCGATCGCCGAAAAAGAGCTTAGCTCCGCTAACTCCACCTTCTCTTATGATCACTGACGGTGACCACAATTTACACAAAAAGGCGTTTTCGCATTTCACATTTCGACAATCCAGAGGTGAAGAGTCTTGACTCTTCATGTTGCGATCTCCGAAAAGGGGCTTAGCTCCGCTAGCTCCTCCCTCTCACATGACCACTGGCGGTGACCTGGTGCTTATCCACAAAGCGCTTCGTAATTTACAAATTCGGGAATCCTGTGGTGAAGAGTCTCGACTCTTCATGTTGCGATCGCTGAAATGGAGCTTAGCTTCGCTAGCTCCTTCCCCTCACGTGACCACCGACAATGACCATAGGCTGCGCCAAAAGGTGCTTCGCGATTTCGCGTTTCAACATTCTTGTCGTGAGTGTCCTTGACACCTCCAACTCTCGGTATCCAAAACTCCGAAATGGAGTCAGATCAACGGTCCACAATCTTGATGATTCAACGGTCTAGATCTTTTCGTGATCTCGCATATCGCGAGTTCCTGCCGTGAGTTGCTTCCTTGACTCCTCCACCTCCAGGTATCCGAAACTCCGAAACAAAACCTTTGTCATGCTCCGATCTATCGCCACGTGTCCCTCTTGGATCAACGATCCAGATTTTATCGCGATTTCGCATATCGCGAGTTGGAAGGTTAGAGCACTGCCTTCCTTTGACTTTCCAGTCAGCGAAATGTTAATCCCTCACCATGTGTACTCCTCGACGATGGACGACCCTCCTGCTTTCGGGACTTTGTAAGCCCGCTTCATCTTGTACTTAAAGATCGTGCTCCTTCTTCTGGATCCAACTGAGATTTGTTCTCCTCTTTTGCGCGTTCCTCCTATCTGTATTCAGATTTGACGGTCATCGAGAATTCGGGATGGGTGATCCAACGATCACTGTTGCTCCTCACCGTTGATCTTGCCATTGCCATGCCATCATCGCTCTGCTGAACGTGCTGATCTTTGCCATCAATGACAAAACACGCATACTCTATCTCTGTTTGAAAACATGCCAACTATCTCCCCTTTTGGCATTGATGGCAACCCCTTCAAGAATATCCATCTTTACCACTGTATTGAAATTACCACACTTTCTCCCCCTTTGACATCAATGTCAAAGAAAAAAAACAAGCTCCCCCTGAGCTGTTGCAGTACATCTCGAAGGTATCAGATATGTGACAAGCATATACTCCCCCTGTGCTGTTGCAGTATTCTTTGGAGGTATTAGAGATTCAACCAACACAAACTCCCCCTGATAGGATGGACCCTCTTAATTTGACAGTGAGGTCATGCCCAACTTCTGGCGAAGATATCCAAAAGGAGTTGCTGCTAACGGTTTAATAAAGATATCAGCTATCTGTTCTGTGGAAGGAATATAATTCAGCTGAACAACTCTGTTTGTAACTTGTTCTTTGAGAAAATGGTATTTTATTGGGATATGCTTAGTCTTGGAATGAAGAACAGGATTCTTGGAGACACTAATGGCACTAGTATTATCACAATGAATTGTAATCGGATCAGTATAATTTACCTTCAAATCTGTAAGACTTTGAATCATCCATAAAATCTGAGTGCAGCAAGTAGCAGCAGCAATGTACTCTGCCTTTGTAGTTGATAAGGAAATAGATCCCTGCTTTTTACTAATCCATGCTACCAATGAGTCACCCAGGAAGAATGCACCTCCACTGGTGCTCTTTCTCTCATCCACACAATTTGCCCAATCTGCATCCTAATAAGCAGTTAACTGAAAATTCTGATTTCTGGGATACCATAGACCATAAGTCATTGTTCCCTTCAAGTATTTGAATATTCTTGTGATAGCTACCAAATGACTTTGTTTAGGAGTAGACTGATAACGACCTACCATTCCAACAACTTGCATTATATCAGGACGGGATGCTGTGATGTACAAAAGACTGCCTATCATAGAGCGATATGTCCTTTGATCAACATCAGGTGAAATATCATCTTTACTAAGCTTGCAACCAACCACCATAGGTGTACTAATAGGAGAGGAATCCTCCATCTGAAATGTCTTCAACATCTCTTTCAAATATTTTTCTTGAGAGATAAAAATTCCCGCAGAACTCTGTTTTACTTGTAAGCCAAGAAAATATGTCAATTCTCCTATCATGGACATCTCAAACTCTGTTTGCATAGAGTTAGCAAACCATTGAATAGAGGAATCATTATTATAGCCAAAAATAATGTCATCGACATAAATCAAAACAACTAGTAAATCATCACTTTCAGTTTTTGTGTAGAGATTGCTATCAACAATACCTTTCTTGAATCCTTTGTCTTGTAAAAAATTGTTCAGTCTATAATACCAAGCTTGTGGTGCTTGTTTCAGTCCATATAAAGCCTTCTTCAGCTTGCAGATATAATCAGGGTTATCTGTCAATGAGAATCCTTCAGGTTGCTCCATATATACCTCTTCTTCTAGATCTCCATTAAGAAATTCTGACTTAACATCCATCTGATAAACTTTAAAGTTCTTATGACATGAATATGCAAAAAACATTCTGATGGCTTCCAATCTTGCCACTGGTGCAAAAGTTTAATCAAAATCCTGACCTTCAACTTGTGCATTCCCTTTACAGACCAATCTGGCTTTATTTCTAACAACTTGTCCTTTTTCATTCATTTTATTTTTGAACACCCATTTGGAACCTATTACATTCTTGTCTTCAGGTCTAGGAACAAGCTCCCAAGTATTGTTCTTCTTAATCTGATCAAGCTCTTCATTCATAGCTCTAATCCAATCATCATGCTAGCTGCATTCATCAAAATTTTTAGGTTCAACCATAGATAAAAAAACAACATGGGATTGTTCTGAGTCTTTAATCAATTTCCTTCTTGTCTAAACTCCTTTATTTATATCTCCAATTATCTGATTTTCAGGATGATTCTTTGTAACAATTCTGAGAAGTGATTTTGCTTCTTTCTGTTGATTTGTGTCAGTTGGAGTATTCGTATCTTCATCTGATTCAGATTCTTTTCTTTCTGATCCTTGGACCTATTCATCTTCGTTTTCAATTATATCTTCTGTGCTTGGTTCAACATTGCTTACATTTCCTATCGGGATTTCTTCATCAACTTTTATGTCAATACAATCAACCAATTTATGCAGCCTCTTATTGTAACATCTGTAACCTTTACTGTTTGTAACATAACCTAAGAATATACCTTCATCAGCCCTGTCATCATATTTGCCAATATTTTCATTATTATTCTTGATATAACATTTACTCCCAAAGACTTTGAAATGCTTGATTGAGGCAGGTCTTCCAAACCATGGTTCATAAGGAGTCTTGTCACTGTGTGGTCTGAGATGAGCTTTGTTAAGAATGTGAACAACTGTATGAATTGCTTCCACCCAATATGTCTGAGGTATGTTTCTTTCATTCATCATTGATCTTGCCATTTGCTGTACTGATCTATTCTGCCTTTCATCAATTCCATTTTGCTGTGGAGTCCTTGGAATTGTGTACTCTCTTTTAATTCCATGTTTATCATAGAACTCTTTGAAGTTCCATGAGCTAAACTCTCCTCCTCTATCAGACCTTACTGCTTTCAATCTTTTTCCTGTTTGATTCTCAATTAGAGCCTTAAACACTTTGAATTTTTCAAATGCTTCAGATTTTTCCTTCAAAAAGGCAACCTATGTTAGTCTAGAATAATCATCAATGATCAACATAAAATAATTTTCTTTTCCTGTACCTACTTTCCTTGATGGTCCACATAAATCCATATGTACTAACTGGAGAGGTTTTTCTGTTGAAGGAAAGTTTTTAGATTTGAACTGTGTCCGAGTAAGCTTTCCTATCTGGCATGGTTTACAAACATAATCATATGGCTTTGATATCTTTGGAAGATCCTTTACTGCCTCACTATTTTTGAGCTTGATTATATGATTAAAATTTAAGTGCCCAAGTCTCCTATGCCAGAGCCAACTTTCATCATACTTGCTTAAGTGGCATTCTTCTTTTTCTTCTTTTAACACATAGACATTGTTTTCTGTTCTTATCCCTTTTGCAACTAACTATCCTGAATTCACAGGTTTTATTCTATAATCTTTAGAAGTAAAAACGACTTCACATCCTCGGTCACAGACTTGACTGACACTAAGCAGATTATGTTTCAGACCTTCTACAAACAACACATCTTGAGCTTTCCCTTTGCCATTACTCAAACTTACCATTCCTTTACCTTTTATTTTTCCTGG
>ML799828.1:36504-58193 GCA_009831015.1 Picea engelmannii | reverse complement strand
TCATCAAGTGACCATCAATATTATACATCATATGAACAACATAAATAATGAGTATCAATCACACATAAGATATACACAGAGACAGATTTTCACGAGGAAACCCATAAAGGGAGAAAACCTCTTCTTCTTCGAAATGATAGGCAGTCTTTTAAGTTCTGTACATCATCTATATTTGAGCACCAACTCAAAGTGAGGCTACTACCTCTGTTTTACAAGCTCCAACTTGTTGAGAGCACCAACTCTCTGGTTTCTCTAGCACCCATTAGAAGGAAGCACCAACTCCCTAAATATTCCAACACCAACTGGATTTACACAAACACCAACTTGTATACAGAAAACTCTGTGTTTTTTCGAGCACCACCCTGCCACCCTGTTTTTCTAAGCATAACTAGATGGAAGATACAACTTCCAATATTCAAGCACCAACTTGAATATCAGAGGACCACAATCCTCCCTAGCACCACCCTTCCTCCCTGATTATGCATAATTGATTGACAAACAAACAATACAGGTATTTCAATTCTTACTCCTTCTTCACTGTTCTGCAATTCTTCTCTGGTTCAAAAACTGTTTTGCAATTCTGCTCTGCTACATGCTATTCTGCTCTTGCTTCTGTCTGTTCGGCGATTGTTACTCATCTCTGAGTTTTATCTCATGCTCTCCATTCTTTCATTTTACCCTTCTTACAATTCATCTCATTGTTTCGGTTAGAACAACCAACCTTACACAGTCGCTGCATCTCGCCTTTTATACTCATCAGCCTCATCAGTTACACCTCGAATCTCCTTGGGCAAAGACAAAAAACTTCTCAGCAACTGTATCACCAACTGATCAAGAACCATGATTCGATTTTCTAACTGAATTGTAACTGAACTTATTAATCATGAAAATAAACGATGACCCTTCGATCATATCCCTGATTAACCTGCACCGTTGGATTACCAATGATGGATCTCGCGCCTACTCCATATGCCCACTGGCTGTGACCACAGGCCTAATCAGAATGCCTTTCGCATTTCGCATTTCGGCAATCCTGTGTCGAAGGGTCTCAACACTCCAAGTTGCGATCACCGAAAAAGAGCTTAGCTCCGCTAGCTCCACCTTCTCATATGATCATCGACGGTGACCACAGCCTACACAAAAAGGCGTTTTCGCATTTCGCATTTTGGCAATCTAGAGTTAAAGAGTTTTGACTCTTCATGTTGCGATCTCCGAAAAGGGGCTTAGCTCCGCTAGCTCCTCCCTCTCACATGACCACTGGCGGTGACCTGGCGCTTATCCACAAAGTGCTTCGTAATTCGCAAATTCGGGAATCCTGTGGTGAAGAGTCTCGACTCTTCATGTTGCGATCGTCGAAATGGAGCTTAGCTTTGCTAGCTCCTTCCCCTCACGTGACCACCGACAGTGACCACAGGCTATGCCAAAAGGTGCTTCGCGATTTCGCATTTCAGCATTCTTGTCGTGAGTGTCCTTGACACCTCCAACTCCCGGTATTCGAAACTCCGAAATGGAGTCAGATCAATGGTCCACAATCTTGATGATTCGACGGTCCAGATCTTTTCGTGATCTCGCATATCGCGAGTTCCTGTCGTGAATTGCTTCCTTGACTCCTCCACCTCTCGGTATCCAAAACTCCGAAACAAAACCTTTTTCATGCTCTGATCTATCGCCACGTGTCCCTCTTGGATCAACGATTCATATCTTATCGCGATTTCGCATATCGCGAGTTGGAAGGTTAGAGCACTGCCTTCCTTTGACTTTCCAGTCAGCGAAATGTTAATCTCTCGCCACGTGTACTCCTCGACGATGGACGACCCTCTTGTACTTAAAGATCGTGCTCCTTCTTCTGGATCCAACGATGGCCAGTCCTCGCGCTCATATCTAACGTCTGAGATTTGTTCTCCTCTTTTGCGCATTCCTCCTATCTGTATTCAGATCTAACGGTCATCGGGAATTCGGGATGGGTGATCCAATGATCACTGTTGCTCCTCATTGTTGATCTTGCCATTGCCATGCCATCATCGCTCTGCTGAACGTGCTGATCTTTGCCATCAATGACAAAACACACATACTCTACCTCTGTCTGAAAACATGCCAACATTTGCTAGCTTATCATAAAACATATTTTTAACTTACTGATGGGTGCTGAGCTTACACTTTAGCAATCTAAGTGTGACTTTCAGTGCTAACAACACCTAGCAATAATAGAACCTTCCAAAGACTGCTTTCACAATTTGTAATGTAGCAACTATCACTCTTGATAAATGCAAATTAGAAGCGTAACAATTTAATCAAACCTGGAACCTGAAGCCTCTACTGCTATGCTTGTTCCTCTAAATGCACTGAATTCAATATTATAGCTTGGACAAGGTCTCTAGTACTTTTCCTGCAAACACACTCATGTTTTGCTAGATGATATAACTTGGATAGCATATACAAGTGCATACCTTTGAAATCTTGTAGCATCGTCCAACTTGTCTTCCAACCTGAAACTAGATACCATCTTGACAAGAAGAGATTAGAAACTGAATCAGAAGATTCAATGATTAGAACAAGCTAGAAACTCTAAAATTTCAACTTTGACCACAAAATCAATTTGACTAGAAGTCAACCTTTGACTTTGACCAAAAATTCAAACCTGACATTTTTGCTAGTTGAGGGTACCAAGAGGTGCGCTAGGCTAGGGTGCACTAGGATGTCAAGGAATTAGGTCAAACGCTTCACCAGAAGTGTTCGAACATAAGGGTTAGGGTTTGCTGCAGCTGCACAATCAGAAAACCTAGCTGCAGCTGTAATTGGTGCCACAATGAGCTTAACAAAGAACTTCCGCACTACCTTCCACTGGTTAGACTGTCTTGAAGGTGGTGTGGGCCCATAACCTGTTAAAATATTCGATGTGCTCGTTTTTCCATAGACAATATCTCAATATTGTCACCCAACCATAGGCACGCAACCACCCCCGAGCACCGTAACCTTGATAGATAGAATAATTCCGGAAGTAGTACTAGACCCCATAGATAACCAAGAGATAGTGTATCTCTCTTTCTCCAAGAATAGCGCATCAAAAAGAAAGTCCATAAACTAGAAACCAAGACCAAAAACCCAGTTGCAGTAGTTGTAGCTGCACTCCTCCAAACTTGCGCACCACTTAACTTGTGTGAGCTGTGAGTGAGTGAGTGACCAAATGAGCACAAACGCCCTCTATTTATAGTGCTCTTTGTCACCTATACGGGCCAACTTCTTCTTTTAGAGGCTAATACTTAAATATTAATTCTTTTATTGAGCCGACATGTTTTCTAGGGTTTCTACACATCTGTTTAGGGTTTCTCTAGCTTCTAGAACATTCTAATCTAGTTAGAGGTTACACATGGAGGTTTAATACCTCCCGTAGCTACCCTAACATCAACAACGTGTTGGTCAATCGTTCGATCGACTGTATCTAGAGGTAGGTCGATCGCTTGACCGACTGAACCCATGAGATGTGTGATGAACCATCAATGCTTGATGTTCCAACATTGTTCTATGCTTGTTGTACTTGATTTCTTCCCAAGATCTGATGAATGGCTTGGAAAGAGGAAGTTGAACTTCATCTATACTTGAATTTGGGGTTGTCTCACTGAGTTGCTCCTGCGCTGGTTGTTGATTTGGATCATTCTCAAATTTAAAAAGAGAATTGTTTTGAACTAAGACTGCTTCAGAATGATGATTCTTTTGTTGTATTTCGTCTTGTTGGAGTTGTGATTCAAGCTGGAGAAATTCAATTTTGTCCTGCAAATCTTGTAAACAGGTTAGAACATCAGTGAGAATTGCTATGTTAGTGGTGACTGTATTGTCCACAAAAGAGAGTATTAGAGTGTTCAGTAACTCTAATAGTTCATCAATTTGAGCCATAGCTCAATCCTTAGAGGGTTTCTTGCAACTCCACTCTTTAACAATCAGAATACACCACCAAACAACGAATGGAGGGTGTTGGTTTTGTTGACCACGTATTTCAAATAGGTGTCAACGTCATTTACCATGAAGCTATGTACCTTGTGGTACAACATATTTGAAGACTTATGGCTCAGCAGGGCAGTTTTGCCCCCAACACGTCTTTCTGTATACACGAAATGTCCGCTCTCCTGCGTGGGATAATAATGTAATATGTCAGCATGCGTCAATTTTTAGTTAGTTGCCTAGGACTTTATCATTAGGGAAGTCCTTTCATCAAGTGTTTTTTTCCTCAGGTAATTAATCTTGCTTACCAACGATTTTAATTATCCTTGAGTTTTTCACTCAAATAATCCTCCAAAGTGGTGAAAGGCGTTCAAATGATCGAGCCTAATGGGTAACTAAGCTTTAGAAATGTTGTAAATGACCATGCTAGACATCATGTAGAGTCTTGTGAAATTCCGTTAAGTTTTGATAGGATTTTTTAATTATTAAAATTTTCCGTTAATTGGAAATTTTAATTATTTTTGATGTAAAATGTAAAAATTTGGTCCTTGTGGATTTTGTATAGGGGTGTGAGTACTCAAATCAAATGGCTTATGATCCCCTACACCCTTGGACCAAGTTTCAACTCAATTGGACAAATTTTGCTAGGTCATTGTCCATGAAGAGTCCAAGTCAGTCAAAAGTCAACAAATAATTGGTTTAGGTAAAAATACCAAAAATTGTAAAAATGTCTAAAGTAATGAGAGAAAGTGGGGAAATGATTTCTAATGTATTTCCTAAGTTGGAAAAGTGAAAATCCACTTAGAAGACCCCCGCATGTCAAGCCAACAACCAAAAGTGATGTCTCCCTAGTGAAAAGTGCACCCCCCTTGCTCATGAACTTAGGTGAAAGTGAAAATTAAAGTGAGAAAGTGGCCAAAACCTAAAGTGCGGCTTCTGTGAGCCTAACTTCATGTTTGGGTAAGTGTAAAGGGGTTTTCATGCTTCCCATGTTACCCCTCAAACACTAACTTGTGCCAAAACCCTAAAATTGTGCCCTCTTTAACTTAGTCTCTCTCTCTTGGATGGGTGACACTTGTAATTCATCCAAGAGGGGTTTCTCCTCTCTCCCTCATATAAAATAAAGCTCTCCCTCCCTCCTTATTTTCACATGGATTTCTCACAACAACTCTATTATACCAAAATCTCTCCCCTCTCTCTCTCATTCTCTCATGGTTCTTGGTGCCATTTGACAAATTTTTCTTGGATAATAAAATTGAAGCTTTGGAGGATCTTTTGTGTCTCTTGGAATATTCTTGGAGCCATTGTATTGTGTTATTCTTGAGATAATATCGCTGCAATTATTTTCTTGGTATTTCCTTACTTGCATTATTCCACTTGGAGACCCAAGCAAAGTATTTTGCATGGGATAGATTAGTAGTAGTATTGCTAATAATCTTTGTGGGTTATTTCTATTAGGTTTGGAAAGTATTTTGCAAGCTATTAGAATATACTCACCTTCTTGTTGTATTTTGTAGTAAGGATTTACCTATCTGCAGGTTACCAAAGGTTTGGAGGAGTGGATTTCAGATCTGGAAATTCACTTGTTCAACCATCTCAAGCTTCTTTTATTTTCTGTTTTTATTTCCAGCCATTTATTTTTCAATTTCAAGCATTTTTCTCATCTAATATTGCAATCTAATTTTCCTTTTCAAGTTCATATTTTTTATAAAATAATTTTTGTTTTATGTGATAACACAAAATAACTTGTTCCAAGTCATTTTTGATAATTTCCAACAAGAAAAACTTGCTGTTTTTTGCAGGTTTGCACCAGTTTAAGGAGATGTTTTACCCATTTTTGGCCCCAAAAGACTCAAGGAAGCATCCAAGAGTTGTGGTGCCAACCCCTCTTTTCTATTCTCACTTTCTAAGTCATTGTAAGCAACCCAAGAGAGTCTCTTGGGCTTGCATTTTCAATCTCATTATCCAAATTTGTAAAGTGTAAATAAGTTTTTGTGTTTTGCCCACACCTTGCATAGTGCTTGGCTTTGCCATCCATGCAATATCGTGAAAGCTAGCTTAAAATTTAATTTTCTGTTTTTCTTTTATTTTACCCACCTTGGTACAAAACCAGTAGGCTTGTTCTCCATCTTGTGCCATAGTTGTGAGGTTGTTATTTAAATTTCATTTAAATTTCAAGTTATTTAATTTCGCCCACACCTTGCATAGTACTTGGCTTTGCTATCCATGCAATATCGTGAAGGCTATAAAGTTTCCCTCATTTTGCAAAAGTAATCAAATTGGTGCCCCGCCTTTTGCCCCATATTCAATGTCCTTGCCACTTTGTGGATCTTGGGTAACGAAGAAAGGGAAAAGGATTGAGTGGCTAGATTAATTAGGCACCCAATTTTTATTGTTTCTACCATCGAAAAATGTGACTTGGGATGCTAGAAGGGGTTGAAGCTGGGGACAGTTTCATGGCACTACATGTCCTTGTTAAGTGCCCAAACATTCTGGATTTGACCTGTGGAGCTAGGGAAGAACTTTGTTTGTTCTTCTTATTGAGCACCCAACACTTCCTTTTGGTTGAAGGGATAAGGATTAGGGGTAGCCACATAGCTTAGGATTGCTACAACTCTCACATTAATTCCCCTAAACTCAAGAGAGACTTAAAAACTTGCTAAAATCAACCTACATACTCTTCACAACATTTACTTTCCAAGTTTGCAATTTACTTTTCAAGCAAGTTACTTTTTCAAGCAATTTACTTTTCAACAAATTCCTTTCATGTGAATAATTGTGTCAAAGCATTCTTTATTTATTTGAACATATTTGATCTAAATGTAAAGTTATTTCTCATACTTATTTCATAACATTGTTTCATTTCTTGTATAGCTATATTTTGTTCTATATCTCAATAAATCAATTTTGGGTAATCTTTAGGCACTGGTCTAATTGTTGATTAATAAAATAGAGGTTTTCCTGTCATTTAAAAGGAATTACATCATTGCATTTGCTGCTTGTCATTGGGTTGGGTTTCCCTAATAAAAAAACTCAATTAACTCCTAGAACCTTAACAATAATAATTCACATAGTTTAATAGGGTCTACCCCCCTTGGCTTCCCTAGGAGTGAGCCTAGAGAGAAGGAATCCAGATTGAGGTGACAGTGGGTTTGGATTCAGGTTTGTGCCTCCAAGGACACACCAAGTGGGTTGGAGACTTATCCACGTTTGTAGCTGTGTATAAGGACGACAACAGGCTTCTACCGAAAATGCACCTGTTTACGGAAAAACACAAGTAAACTTAACAAAAGACTATTTGCAAGTTACCTTGATTCTAGAGTTGAAATGATCGTCAGAGTTGATCTCCAGTGACACAAAGCTAGTTGTGTTGTTCAAGAATAGACTAGAACGAGATGGGGATGGCGTATCTTCCCAAAGTGATCGTAATGTCATCAATGCAACACGACCAAAAGTTCAATCTAATCTTCTCACATTATGCTTCTTCAAATATTTCTTTGTCAATTTTGTGACTAGGTGAGCATAATGATATCAGTTGAAAGATGAAAGGTGAGAAGACACAATTCTCATTTTTGAGGTTCTAAAAGGCCATTCCCATAGAGTTCAAAAGATATTTCAAACAGTTCTTATGCACAGAGAGTGGCTCTGTTCTTGTTGTTGTCTTGAGCAACATTACCAACAAGTTCCAGAACCTCAACAACAAGATATTTAAGAACAGTAGCAAGGTACAATGAAGCACCGACCTTGACACACACCAACCAACGTGAAGTAAAAATGAGAAGCAATTTTATTTTATACTCTTAAGATGGAAATGAGGTTTCACTGCCAAGCTTACCCAATGTCCTGATGTTTATTCAAAGGCTGCCTGCTAGGGAAGAGTTTAACTTCATGCCCTGTTTGTAGAAATAGTAAAATATATGTTGTGGTTCTAAGCCACTTTCTATTATTTTCTTTTCACTTTGTAATAACCAAAAAAGTTGAAAGAGACGAAAAAGTTGATTATAGGCTTTGAATTTTCTTAAACTCTCTTGATCTTTCCTCTCCCTTTTGATCATAGACAATGACTCTCTTTCGTTTAATGGCTTCTTTGATGTTGATTGGAAACTATCTTCTTTACAATTGGTCTTCTTCTATATTGAAACAATGGCTTCAACAATCTTGGCAGCTCTTATACTATAACACATCAATCGATTGATTAGGTTGTAAGCTCAGAGATATGGCTTTCTCTTTCAACCTCCCTCTCTAGATATTTTCATCCCATTGCGCCTTCTGGTCGACTGGAACTCCAAAGTTTGTTCTCTATTTGTCAAGTGAGCAGTGGGCATGCTCATCATCGGGAAGTAGCGCTATTATTCTAGCATTGAAGCTTTCTTCTTGGTGAAAAGGTTATTCAGGGCCCCCCTTATAATGCTTGGATTCGTACCCTCGCTCCAACGATGGGAAGAGTCGCTTCTGGCGTTGGATGATCATATTCCATTAGGGTTTTGTAGATCTCTCTCTTTGCAAACCACTGTGGGCTCTCTACCACACAAACAATTGTAGTCATTGCTCATCCCAGACTGTTCAACTTTGCCACCTCCACGTGTTCATAGCCAATGTTGGAAAACATGTATTTGGTCCGTGAAATTGCTAGTTTAATCAGTCAGATGATCGACGAACAATGTATTATGGTTGTGCACGTGGATTCAAAGATTAGAGAGGCAATATTTCTTGTTAATGATGATAAAATAGTCTGTATCGACACACAGATTGGGGATCAATCTTGTGTCCAATTTGGCTAGATTACTGTAAACAATCTCAAATTAAATGGCGGGGGCTTGTGTTCGTGGGGCCTCAAAATAGACAATGGATAGTGTCTGAGAGTAGGAGCGGGAAATGGACATGATGGGATGATGAAAAGAAGGTAATCTAGGTAACAGATGGACAGGAAATGTGGTGCGGGATAGACTGACTTGCAGAAAGGTAAGTAAAGGGCATCGGTTTCAGCAATAGTGGGGATTCGTTCCAGAGTTTGCAGATGACTGAAGTTGGGTGGTGGTTGAGGATGTCAAGATTTGATTTTGGAGGAAACCCTAACGACAGACTAACACAGACTGGGAGATTAGTAGACATAGGGAAGAGAGACGTATCTGCACATAGAGTGAAAACGCCTAAGGGAATGAGGCGTTTCTGGACACACTCAGATGCTATGGACAAACTACCATAGCGGATTTCAGGCCTAAAAGACTGTTGGCTCGGATGCCATTGTTAGAATGCAAAAATAAAGATAAGCACGAGTTACTACTCTTCATTGATATGATACATGAATAAATACTATTGTTTGACCTTTGGATTCATCTTCCAAGAGGTTGCTTGGACTCCTAATGACGGTTCACAACTTGTGATGGTTCATATTCCTTCACGTTAGTAACCCCAACGGATTACGTTTCCAACAAATATAAAGATCGACATATAATTTTTCTTAATTATCCACCAAAATGCACTATATTACATTTTTCTTAATTGTTAATACCCAACATGTGAGGGTACAATATTACATTAAGAAGCACAAAATTTCAATTAGGCAAGCACCCAAATGACTCAAGCAACATGCAAACCAAACATAGCACATATTAGATCATCATCCCTACTACCATGACCTAGACTCTGCAACATAAAGGGTGATTGGTGAAGGGTTGAGGGTTGTGTCCTATCCCTGATCCATGTGGAACCCCTTCATGATCACAGGCCCTCATGAAGGTATAGTGGTATTGATGTGCTCATTGTAGAGAAACTAGACAAGCCCAAGCTAGTTCATCTCATGGTACTTGCCATCATAATCAACAGACTATTAGTATCAACATAATCAAATGAAATAATATTATAAACATTCAATTACTTGAAAGCATAACATTATAAACAATCAAATGACTCGAAAGCGTCATTTTAGACATATATGCAATCACGACAATCATGTAGCCTCATAACATCTCAACATAAGTCATAACATCAGTCCAGTTTTGGTTTACTATGCAATTACCTGGGCCATTTCACACTATGACCTTAATTATCAACTAATTCACATCTTGACACATTTTTATATACATCTATAATTGGAAGTCAGATATTCATAATATCAAAATATTTATAACTTATCAATGAAGCTAGGCACAAGGTTCATTAATCGACTCTGCTCATATTGGAGTCATCTCTAGCCAATCAAGTAGGGGTGGTCAGGTTGGGGCATTACAATAACTCATATAAGTGTACATAATGCCTAATCTCATAATTAAGACGTTGTGGTTAGGTACTCAGCATGCCCTCCTCCTTGGGAAGATTTGTCCCTAATGCTGAAAGAACAAAAATTGTATTGGCTAAAGTTGAAAATGATGCTGAAAAAACTTAATAGATGCAACTTTACCACACTTTAACTCCAAAATATACAGTATAATAGCTCAAGATATGTGGAAACCTATCTCCCAATTTGAAAGAACATCGGATTGCCAAAATTTGATAGTGTAACCTGCCTTTTTTCCTTTAGAATGTTTTTCAAGCTATAATTACAAAAGAAAGTCAGGGTTCACTTTATGATAAAGCCATTATTGCAAGGGAGGGAGAGATTTGAACCCCAAGCCAATTTATTTACAAAATTGATTCAACCAACTACACCAAAGTCATTTCTATGTACAATGCATGGATTGGTAAAGGGAACTTTTTTTTAGTTGATGGCCACATGGTACTACGCTAGGCCATCTGCAAAAGAGAGAACCACACTCATCCTTTTTCTATCACATGGACCATGTATGGCAATTTTTGTCAGATCTCGAGTAGTGGTGAATTGAATAACAAATTTAATCAGTGATGAAGAATTTTATGAGTTTTAAAAATAAATGTTAAGATTTGTATTTTGTTAACTTATAAACTATAAAAAAAAACCATGTATAGATATATGTATGTATTCAGTCTTGACATTTCATTTGACATAATTTTGTGTCAAATTTAAAGTTAATTTGTTTTTGTATTTGTGTTTTGTTTTAGTATATGAAGCTATAATGGAATTCACTTAATTGTCTTTATCAAAATTAATTGAAAATTTTATCATATTTTTCTGCACTTGCGAACTTTTTTCGAATTTCATTGTCTCTGATGTTGCACACACATGAATCGGGTGACTTAAGGCTGTTGCTATTGTTGTGCAGGTTCATCTTCTACCTACCAAAGTGCACTTGCAAATGCTTTCTCATAGAATAACCATAGAAACCAAGGGATGTGTTATATGAGTGTTTGTTGAAATGCTGAACAAATGATGCAAATCTAGTATTTGACAAAATCTATTGAAGCCACACTTTCCATTGTCAGGTGTGAGTTTTATGGGCATTGCTAGAGATCCAACCTTATCTTTTTGGGCTAGTTAAAAGTTGCCTAGATTCTGAGGTTAGTGAGAAGGTTCTACCTCCATACAATACAAGTGGGGCATGAAACTAAATTGACTTTTCTTCACGTGCTCGGAGTTTGCAATCTTAAGGCTCTAGGTGGCAAGGCTTTGATGGTATACTTGTTGCCTTTTTGTTTAAAGGATAGAAATTTCTCCGGGTGGAGTATGTCCCCAAGGAAGTTAGACACTGAATATTCGAGTCCCCACCCAAACCTTTAATGTCTGGAACATGAAAGTTGTCCCTTAGAGTACAATATCCCACTATAAGTTTCACATTACGGACTACACCTTCACATTGATTATGCTTATAACATGGGATGTGGATGGGCAAACATTCAAAAGTATTAAGACGGAGGTCCAATCTTTTAATCTATTTTTTTTATCTAGGATGTTCAGTCTACTATAAAGATCGAGCATAACTAGCACCTTTTGTTGTTTAAATTTTAATATATGCAAAATATTTAAAGGTATCAAGTTGACTAAGCCTTGTCATTGCAGAACGGGAGACCAAGGTTTCCCTTCTGTCTACTAGGGGTAGGGATTACTCTATTGATTCAACATGATTATCAAATTGTTCATGTGCATTATGCCCAAAAAGTTAAGATATTGTGTGGTATAAATATTTAATGGTATAAAGTTTTGTAGGGGTACAAACATGGCCAATGAATCAGGGCTGAGAGCAATTATGGCACAAATTTGGGTCTAGGAGGGAGGGTTTCTGAACTATTGGTTTGCTAAGGTTTACGGATTGTGCATAATCCCTTGTTCCGGAAGAGAAAGTATTCGTTCTAAAAGCTTCAATATGATTTCTGCTCTCCTAGCTACAATAATGGTTTTCTGTAAAGAGTTAGGTTGCTAATCTTTCCTCTGTTCTATTTTCTGAACTCAGGTTCATTATGTAGATGTATTGCACTAGGTTAGGAGACATTCATGCCTTGGACACTGGTGCTTGAAACCTTTCTGTGTATTCTTCAACAGACATCTTGTTTAGGAACGACATCAGTTGAACATTGTAGGGTTCTCCCCAGTTTTGATTGTCTCTTTGGGTTATTGCATCTACTGACTTGCTGAAATTTGCTCTGCTTTTTTTACTGATCCATCTCTCTTCCCATGTCTGTGCTGACCTTTCTAGGTGTTAAGTGCAATCTTCAGCTTGTCTTCTTGGTTTTCAATGCCCTGTGTTCAGAAGGTTAGTTTTATTTTGCTTAGCCACATATGCACTTCAACATCACCTCCAAAATCTTTGACTATGGGATCTTCATTTGGAGGTTATAGGAGATCTTAGGTTGATTATTTTTCTTTCAATCATATCTTCATCCTCTCAAGGGCCTTCTAAAGTGATATGTGAATAATATTCCTTCAATGGATGGTTTTGATTCCGTTCATTAATATTTCTTTTAACTTCCCCAACAAGCTTTAGGAGCATACTGTCCAATTTTCCCATTGGTCACATGTTTGTTCCAACAGTTTTTAGCATTACCATCTGTGCTACCTCTTCTTTTTGGCATCCTTGCTTGACTGATTGTCTGAATCTCAAACCAGTGCTCTAATACCAACTTGCAAGGTACCTATGTCTAAAATGGCACTACAATTGCAACTATAGAAGTGACTGAAAATAAGAACAGGAAATATAATAGAAGTAAAGCTAAAATGACAAATAAATTTAAAAAAGCCACAAAAGATGGGGGCATCTGTGCACTGAAGTGGATTGCACTTGCAAATCCAAATTGTATTGAGGAAGAGCTCTCCAATGGAATCTTTTTAATTATAATGATGAAGTGATAAACATTACAAAAGAATGGGGAAACCCCTATTAATAAATCAGGAAATATGATAGAGGTAAAGGTCAAATGAAAAATAAATATAAAAAAGCACAAAAGATTGGGGCACCTACATGACCAAGTGGATTGCACTTGCAAATCTAAACTGTATGGAGGAAGAGATCTCCAAAGAATCTTTGTTGGTTATGTTCATGAAGTGATAAAAGAAAAGAAACAAAAGAAGGGGGAAGCCCCTATTTATGCAAAATGAAAGCAAAACCCTAACTTAAAGCCCGAGTTACTTATAAATCCCTTATTACATGAAAAGGACCTTTTACAATCCCTTGAAATATGATAAGATAAAGACCTAAGACCAAAACGCTATTATAAAATCACGAGCTTACATATAAAATGGCTCATGTACATAAAATCGAATTGCATAATAAAGATGTTGTAACTTGTGGTTAGGCGCAAAATAGTGATTTTAAACCACCTACATTTTTTATGGAAATAAAAAACTCTTAATAGTTTGCCTTCAAGGGCTTGTTTCAGTGTCGAAGGCAGAATTCTTTTGCCAACTCGAGCAAGGTTCAAGTTACATGGATGATACTCAGATCAGCAATCCAACAATGCTTATGAATGTATCTTTATATGTCATGTATCCATTAGGGACTTATTACTATGTTCGGGTACATGTATTTGGACTGAAATTACCTCTGAAAGGATTATTTCTTGCTCATTTTTTACCTAATGTAAAGGGCTAGACGTCAAGATTAGCTGGTAAAAATTAGAAGAAGACTCGTTTCATCTAATTTTTACCAGCTACTTATGACACTTATGTTTAGCTTCTTTTCCAATCAGATGCAAGCCATTGTTGAAGAAGAGTCAAAAGACATAATAATCTCTCAGATGATTGTTTTGAAACCATTGAAACAAATGTTACCTTATGCTATTTTGGGCCATTTGCATGTAGTGATCTTGCCTGCATGTTGTATTTTTCTTTGAAATTTATTTTAGACTTCCATTCCCATCTTTCCCGTCCTTGTAGAACTTTGTTGATTTCTCATGTTGATTCTATGCTTTCAACTGTTTGCAGGTCTTTACAGAGGAATAGGCCCAGCCATGATAGGATCACTGGTTTCTGGTGCAACATATTTCGGGTGCATAGAAGGCACAAAGGAATGGCTGTTTTCTAGAAGACCTGATTTATCTAGCCCTTGGTTTAGTTTCATATCAGGGGCATCAGGTGGGGTTTTTCCCATTGATGATCAGCATTTATTCTTAATTTCTTTTGCTTTCTGTTATAGCTTCCTAGTTTTCTCTAGCCTTTTAATGTTTATTTGCTTCTTATTACTTAGTCAACAATTCTGTTGCTGCAAATTTGACTTCTGATTCAAAACATGAATCAGGAATCCAGGATCTTTGTACATGTTTGCAATCTTTGAAACTAGCTATGACACTTATTTTCCTACAAGAGTAGCCAATGTTGTAAATGTTGTTTTGGGGAATATATTGGTGAGGGTCTGGTAATAAAGTTATCAGAAATATCAGGGACAATATCAGAAAATATCAGCAAGAATAAGCTTGGACCTGAAAAAAAAACTCAAAACTTCTTGGCAAAATTGGAAACTGGAAAAACTCATAAAAACTCAGAAATATTGGGATAAATCGGTGATATTTGCAACACTGAGAGTGGCCTTGTCTAAGCTTTATAATATTATCTCAGGAAACTTATAAGTTTCTTTTTCTAATGCTGCGAATGTGTTCCACAATCCCATAGTTGAAGGATACCTTTCTAGCATCTTCGCACTGATTTTTCCTTTTGGTTTGTCAAAGAAACACTATAGAGTATAGACAACAGAATATGAGAGAGAAATGTACTTGGATGATTATTGAATGGAGTAATGGTACAATACACAAGGAAAGAGGTGTATGATGTGTAAGTTACGTAACACTCATTTTCTAACTTAATTAAGTCATACTATGACTTATAGCCTCAGCATAACTCAATAAAATAAAGTTACTTTATTATACTAAATACAACTAAGGACAAAGTAATGACCATTATAATATTTATTTAACACCCTCCCATAAAGGGCATGTTACAAATAGTTGCTTGTTCCTAAACAAAGACAACTTAATGTATGAAAGTTTCTGGATATTAACTGTGTTGATGTTCAACACTCCTAGCGTTATGAGTGGATCCTCCACTTATTGTCAGGGGAGAAAGAACAATTAATGACGAGTGAAATGTTTACTTGAAATGTTGGGAATGCTAAATATCAACACAATTAATCGTTAGAGTATAATGCTCCAATATGAGCTAATGTAATGAAATATAATAAAGGCACAATATATAAGTGACATTAATATTTAATAATGATAGGGATCAAGTTTAAAAGGTGTTATTAAGAAAAGGCAGTTAGGTAATATAACTACCTATTAACCAAAAAAAGAGACATGATGTCAATGTATTCAATGACTCCACTTGATCCGAAAGGGAAATGTTGGGAATGCTAAATATCAACATAGTTAATTGTGTCAAATTTTTAGGGCAATTTATGCATTCAATTTCAGATCTGAAAATTACTTCCAAGTGACCTCAAACAGTAAACTAGGGCTGTTATCACTGAATAATTTTACACTGAAAGTATGACAGAAAATTATATAGCAGAAGCACAAGGATCAAAGAGAAATCATCCATACACATCAGACGCAAATTTTCTGTTTTGTAAAATTTTCTGATTGAGAAATTTCCGAGGACAAAAATAGTCCTACTGGCAAAATTACAATTTTCAGCAAATTCCGGAAAAATCCTTCCAACTTGCAAACCTGTTGTACAGCCTGCTGATGTCACTTGTACGGATGTTGATGTCACCTGTACGGATTGTACGACTGCTGGCATCACTTGTACGGACAGTACACTCGCATGTGTGGTACAGATTGTACGGCCTCACACAATCAGCCTGTTTCTTCTCTTCCTCCCACATGTAGCCTCACATATGCGGCTTCCTCCTTGGCTAGAAAACAATAGAGAAAGAATGTTTAGAAACCCTAGGCCAGATTTTCCAAAGTGAATAATTTCCCTTTGCTGAAATTTGCCTCTCAATTTCTTTGGCACAAGTGCTCACTTACTTATGCCAACTCCATAACGTCACAATGAGATGTGATAAGTGTCTCCTCACATTGCTTCTCCTTTTATAGGAGTCTAATGAGTGAGTTTAGGAACCCCTTCTAAACTCACATTAAATTATAATTGTTTATTCCTCTATGTGGGTGTGAAGCCCCAACAACACAATTCCAAACCCTAGCTCCATAAAAAAAGGGTTTTCTCAATGCAATATGAGTGCCAACAAAGATTCTCACATGCCCGACACCAAGTTCATTGTGGGAATACCTCCCGATGCTACAAAACATCAACAAATTGTTAGAGTATAACACTCCAATATGAGCTAATGTAATGAAATATAATAAAGGCACTTTATATAAGTGGCTTTAATATTTAATAATGATAGGCATAGAGTTTAAATGATGTCATAACAAAAGGTGGTTAGGTCATATAACTACTTACTAGCCCAAAAAACGAGACATGATGTCAATGTATACAATGACTCCACTTTATCCAAAATGGATCACTATATAATTTATCATCTATTTGGAACTTTTTGAGTGGAAAAAATGGAGCTATTGACTTGTTAGGCCCATTTCAGGGGTAGGTCCTATTTTGTTTTTTTTGGGTTCTTGTTATCGCACAATTTGTACTTGCCCAAAAGCCCAAGGCAAGTGGATACAAAATTGACGTAATTGGGAATAACCTATCACTGTCACCTTAATAGGAAATCCCTTTCTATTTAGGAGTATCTTGCAATACCCCAGGGGAGACGTCCCCAGTGACCTGGGGGTTTGAGAAGGCTAAGGAAACTGACACAAGGAAATTCTACCCCTCTCACAGAACACTCAATTTTAAAAGGTTCTTTAAGTATTATTGAAGATGAAGCAAATACATAATATTGTGTACCTGCCCAGAACAAGACAACGAGGCAAAAAGGGGGCACTTTCTAAGTACCAAAATGATGTTAGTGCTTCATAAGACAATGAACTCTTAAGAAATGTACTAGCTGATATAAAATTGCAACAGTGTAATAGTTTATAACAGCAATAAGTAATTTGCAACAGCCACAAGATTTATGCTCTAAAATGCTTGAATAAAGACTTGAAATAATAGCTTTAACTAAGAAATATGATAATAAATAATCACAAACAGTTATATCAACATCTAGCTAGCATAATATGTCACTATTAAGGTTAATTTGCTGTTGTTAGATGGCTGTAACAATCTTTTGCAACAACAACAAGCAGGTTAATGATTTAGGCTAAACCAAGGTTAGTAGAAGTTAGTGGGTGTTCAAGAGAAGAGGTTCTGAAAATTGTTTGATCAATCAACACTTGTAAATGGTAGACTAGTGCCCTTCTAGGGTAATGGACTCAATGATGGCAGCAACAAGTCTTGGAGGAAAATAACAATGATAATATTTAGTCAAAGGGGATGGAGAGGATGAGAGAGTTGTTGGTATCCCAGGGCCTAAAAAATCCAACTCCTATAGATAATTGCTAGAAAGTAACAAAAGTTAGGCCCTAATGATTTCTCTTTTCCTTGGATAAATTGAAAATAAAATATGCAATGGGCAAGGAAGTAGGGTTACTAGAGTGCTACAATGGTAGGGCTCTAGTATCTACTTCAAGATAGGCGACTTTCAATAAATTTTAGTAAGTGGAAGACTATGGAGAAAAATATAGTAACATATGTCTTTCTCCTAGGGTTTCAAGCAAGCAATTTCATAATCTTAGACATGAAACAAACAAATTAACCATAAGCTAAGTCACCTGACACGTCCAAACCCCCCCTCGTGTCGCGAATCCTACGTGTCGGACACCAAATAGTAGGACACGTGTCGGATACTCGTTTAGAACGTGTCATGTTCACAGGACACGCGTGTCTTGAAAATAGGACACGTGTCCTGCTCAGAAAAGGACCCTGGCTCATGTTTTTTCAAGCAAGTTGCAACTGTGAGGTGTTTCAGTGTGCAACTAAGGGTTATTTTTCCTTACTAATTCTATTTAAAGAGATCCCCACCCCTTCCATTTTACCCGCCCTAGTAATTAATGGTAATATTAAATTTCTCCTTTATCTTTCATTTTCATCCTTTTACTTAAATTTTTAACATTACCATTAATTGTTTCAGGATGTTTGAGAGTGGTTCCAACCTCATTGGAATTCATATGGAGAAAGTAGAATTTTAGGTCCCATTCAAAATTCAACAGACTTAACAGTTTTCAGGATTTCAAGATTGTCAGGATTGCAATGTTTACACTAGATTCTATCATGTAAGAGGGTATGAAACTGACATTTAATCAAGGGCACCATACCCTTTATGTACCTCGATGTTGGTGGCATTGATTGTTGAACTCTTCTGTCATGACCCCAGTAAAAATGTACCCTTCACTCAATTATAAACTCTTCTGTTGAACTCTTCTCTTTGTCATCGTGTCAAGTGACTTAGTGGTGTATCTGCACACCAACCTCCGTCTTATTTGTAGGCACTGGGTAGAGAGAAGAGTGGTTGAAGGGAAAGACAAAGATGTGGGATGTATTTCCTGTTGATATGGGTTTGGACAACAGTGTTGAGTTGGCAATGTCATCATTTATGTTAGTAACTTAGTAACTTAGTAGTTACTAAGTTAGTACTAGTTGTATGATTGAATTTGTATCATCATGATGTAACTGTTTACAGTTTAATTATTTCATTTTTGCATGTGTAATTCATATTTTTAATTTTTATATATATATATATATATATATATATATATATAACGTGTCCTCCGTGTCCTATTTCCAGGGGTCGTCGTGCCCGTGTCAGATACTCGTATTTCCGTGTCCTTCGTGTCCTGTGTCATCGTGTCAGGTGACTTAGACCATAGGCATTCATTCACAATAAAGAAATGCAGATTTTCCACTTACTTCACCAAGAATAATCAAGCATAAACCCTAGTTGAAGATCCTCCACATGAAAATTTGCCAAAATACACCAAGAAATGCCTTCTCCAAGAAGTGCACACCACTAGATTTCAGCCAATAACCCTTAAAGAGGGCCGAATTTTAGACCACCACTTGTGTGATGAGTGAATGATGAAAAAATGAGAGTTTTATCTCTCTATTTATACAATAATTATGACCTTTAATTAAATTTAGGTCATTAAAAGATCGACATGGCCAAATTACATAAAAAATCTAGTTTTTACATAAATTGCATTAATTAAACCCTAAAATTACTTTTAGAGGTGACGTCATGCCCTTCTAGGGCGACGTTGAGCCTCCTGGGTGGAATGTTGGGCCTCATTTGCAAAACGTTAGGCCTCCCAAGCCCCTGGATGATGCCACATGTGCCAATTAACACACAACTGCCTCCATAATACCAATCCTGACGCTGGGTGACGTCTAGGGTCACAATGGTGACGTCATGGGCCTCTCAAGGCCAACATCTAAGTGGAAGAGAAAGGCCCCCCTGGGTCTAGGTCTGCTAAAGTGTCTCCGGTGAAACGTCCTTCCTTTCCCGTGGTGCAAGTCTTTGACATCTCTCTGCCCCTGGTTGGGGTCACAACATCCATCTGTGGGCTTTCAGCCCCATGGAAGTCCGAGCTAATCATCTCCCCATATGTACCTGTCCACTAGGCATGGTCCTGCAACAACAAGAAGTACGCCCTCCATGGGCTCATAAGTCATAGGAATCATAGCAATCTCAATCACATCCAATAATCAAATTACCTAAACATGTGCATTAAACCCTCCTTCACCTAGACAAATGCTCAAAGACGTTATGCAGTTTAATAAGTCAAGTTTGGAGAGGGTCTCAGGATGTCCTATTGGGCTAATCCTCCTCAAGTTTGGGATGTTTCCCAGGTGAGAGCCAATCTAGGTCATGTAAGTGTGTGAAATGGTGTAGGGGAAGTGTTTAGGTAGAGGGTGCAATGATAACAGGGAAATGTAGGTCTTGCCCGTGGGTGTCTTTGTAGAGGGTGAGCTGCACCTTATCATGGATGCCGTTGTTTCCTAGCCCATTCAATGCCTTTTATTCTTATTCTTATTGCTTTTTCCTTTCAAGAGAAAAGATGGGGGACACTGTCCTGGCGTGGTGACCAGAGGTGACAGCGTTACCCACAAGCACTTCACGAAAATGAGAAGGCTGGCTCATGATGAGACCCCCTTTCTCTTGGCTATGCCACCAAGAACCACTACCCTGGTTTGGTGACTAGATAGATGGTAGTGTCATATTGCTACATGCCCATGGACCTAATAGGCCAACTCATGATGAGACCTCCCATCCACCAACTAGACCTTGAGTTTTATTTTATCTTATGGGTCCCCTTTTCTTACTGAGAAGCCTTTTATTGCTTTCTCGGGAATCCCTAGGCGAAGCATCTCAAAGGTTTTATATTGGCTTTTAACTCTTGCCAACTACTTTTACCCTCTAGGCCTTTAGCCCCTTCTTCCCACAAGGTAAGGTACAACCCTTCCTAGTGTAGCAAACCCAATGCCCGAACTAAGGTAGGGGAAGATGAGGGGGATAATGATGAAAAATGGTAAGTATGGAAGGAATGGACGATGACCTTTCATAGACCCACCTAGTGGCAACTCATCCTAAAGGGAACCAACTTACTAGGACATTCTGTCACCCCCCAGGTATGAACAAGTTAAAGAGCATAATTTCCAAGCAAACGTTATGAAATAAGGGAGAGTTTAGTGCAACATATTCAAATGCTTCGAAAATTAGAGTGACACATACCATGATACCCGAACTCATTACCTCATGGAGCAAGACCCACTACTACTTCAGGACCAGGCTGGTGGGATGGATGCTGCTGCTGCTGATAGATGGGATGCATTAAAGAAAATATGGGCCCTCCGGGGCCAAGCTCAAGTCATCTAGCTCCCGATACTCCATGTCTAGGACCTGTGGGCCTCGAGACATAATCTCCTTAGTTATCCCTAGGATAGGGGATAACATCTGGCTCTAACTCGGGGACATGTGCTCACCGTAGAGCACATGAGAACCTCAACATCTCTGGCATTGTTGAGATTTGGATACCTTGGAAAGTGGTCCCCATGTGCTTATGAGTCTCTAAGCACAAAGGGGGAAGACTATTACCCTCATACTTTACTTTATGATTCTAATTTCACTTTGACTTAGGAGATTTAAGTCAAAAGTGAAATATGTCACTTAAGTCATAAAGTGACAATTAATTCACAATGTGGGTGAATTAATAGACATAAAGCAACTAAGGAAAGTGGGTTTCCTTAGTGAGATTATTGGAGTTGATCTCACCCATTGATTAGACTTGGCTAGATCTAATCTAGGCCATTGATATTTTAGGGTTGGTATGAGGAGGCTAAAGAGAGGGTAAAGGCATTTTGGAGACACATTCTTCACTTGAGACTTTTGGAGAAGAGAAGGAGGGCGCACATCTTGAGGAGGAGAGGGGCGCACTTCATGAGGGTTTGAGAGAAACCCTTGAGAGCTTGA
>ML799827.1:601985-614402 GCA_009831015.1 Picea engelmannii | reverse complement strand
TTGTTTCAAGATTCCACAACCATTTTGAGACTTGTATATCCCTGGGAAGTCCGAAGAACAGAGGCTGCATTTACAGAATAAAATTTGCTTCAACAGCAGTTTTTCAAATTGGAGGCACTTTGGTCTATTGATTCTGCATCAGAGAAGCAAGGACACAAAGTACTGGAGGTAATTTGAAGGAATTTCACCAATTTATTTGGCTATGATTAGAGCACTTTATTATTTTCACAGACAACAATGACCAGATTTTCTCATAAATTCATAAAACCCAATATCAATTAAAATAGTCAGAAGAGACTTCATTTGTCGTTTTGCAAGGATCTTGGTGGGGCAAAGGTACAACGTAATTTTTGTAATAAACCAATTGGTGGAACAGTGAACCATAAGATATTAAGAAGTACCACCTCATCAAAATCATTGACCACACTGTTCTTCTTTGTCTAGAAATACATGTTGATGTTAGTAAATAACCAGCAATGCCAAATTAAGCTAGATTACATAGCTAAGAGTAAGGCAAGGAAATAAAGATTGAGGGATGACATAGGGCAAGCTTATTTTTCTGTTGTTGAAGTACTGCTACCCCTACTGCTATTGATAGTGCTTCACCTATTAGTAGGGCTAGGGGTAGTAGCGGCTATGGATCCAAGTGTAACTGAAGTATGTTCGAGCACAATCACTCAAAGAGACACAACAAGTGGCCCCAAAAATGATTGAATGATTTAATGTTTGTGCACTCCAAACTTCGATTGCACATGTTTCCTCTCGTGCTAAGTTTTTCAATAAGAATTGAGCTTTGAAATTAGAAAGATGAAGTCTTAAAAATTGGGTTGAAGTGAAGGCTTGTATATAACCAATACAGTGTATAAAAGCCAAGGAGAATGCAACTTTAATGTTGTATGGGGAAATTCAAGCTCTCGACTAAGGAAAGTCCTCTCAAAAGTCTTCTTGTGACCATCTTCACAAGCATTCCAATTCGAATCAATGTATTCGAATGAATAGCTTATATTTCAATTGACCAAAAATTTGAATTTGAATAATCATGTTAAATGGTTCTCACTTCAAGATTGGATTGAAGTGAAAGCTTGTATATAATGCATACAGTGTATCAAAGCCAAGGGGAATGCAACTTTATTGTTGAATGGGGGAATTCAAGCTCTGGACTAAGGAAAGTCCTCTCAAAAGTCTTCTTGTGACCATCTTCACAAGCATTCCAATTCGAATCAATGTATTCGAATGAATAGATTATATTTCAATTGAACAAAAAATTGAATTTGAATAATCCTGTTAAATGGTTCTCAAGAGTTTCATAATATGAAAGATAAGATCATTATCATTAGAGCATTCTTAAGACAAATTTTCAATTTCACAACATATGCAAAAGCTTGTAAGGACTTTAATGAAATTCACCATTGTTGGCAGAATTTAACTCCTGATTGGTTTAATGCAAAGGTGAAATACCTGACTATTCGCTTGAGCTGAGCAGAGGAAAGGTTTGCTAACTCCATTCCCCAGTAGAGAGCACGGGCAGCGTCCCTCTTCTTCTGATTCCTGCTCTTCTTCACCGGTTTCTCCGCGGCCTTCTCCACCTCCCCAGTGGTGCCGGGGAGATTCGAACCCTGAAACGCATTGAGTGCATGTTTTACTTTTCCGTTAGCTGCGGCAAGTGGTGTACTGTGAATAAAACATTTGATCTGTTTCGAGAAACAAGCGGGTTGCTTGCTCTTTCGCAACGCGTGGGCAAGTTGAAAAGAGGAGGAGAGGGGCAAGAGCAGCCATCGAGACAATCTACAAGCAAAAAAATTAGCCATAGGGGACGCTAAAGTTGGAATATGGGAGCTTGGACGATACCTCTCCCAGGGGAAGGGAAATCCCACTGAAGTTTGTAACTCGGAACAGGCTTTACAAGCCGCGGGTTAATTAGTATGGAACTATGTTTTGAGGGTTGATAAGGGTAGGCTGCGTATGTTAGCATTGGGCAGGCTGGCCTGCTATTGTGAACGCCCTTCTTGCATAAATACTGTAATGTAAGGATTTTTATCCATTACGGATCAGCCTTTTGAATCAGTGTAGAATTTACAATACTAAAGGAAACGAGGAGTTTTACACCAAAGTTCTTTAGATGTAATTTCAAGATTTAAGAAGTTAAAGTTTTTATGGATTTGGAACCATGATCGTTTTTCAAAGATTTGAGTCGATTCATAATTGATCTAATTATAATTATTCCTAAAATTTAAAAAGGAAGTCCTTCTACTACAAGATTTGTTAGCTTTATTTTTATAATTATAGAAGCAATTTCAAGGAATCAACATAAATGCCCCTCGAATGGGGTGACAGTTGGAGTCCATGCACAATGAGGACGTTAATTGTCCCTGTCGCCACCCTCTTCTCCAACCCTTGCGGTATGAGCAACATTCAATGGAAAGGATCGTTGGTGCGCCTGCATACAGAGGTTGGCTTAATGGAGTCTTCAATGCGACAACGGCGACATGCCTGGACTAGTACGAGTCGCACGAGGCCTGTCCACTCGACCCCTCTGGCACTTCACCTTCTTGGCTCGGCTATAATTCAAGAGGCGTGGAATGGCAACAGTGATCTGGCTTTGTTCCTATCTTTGGCTTCTTTCCTGTCATTCCACTCTGCTTCTAGTCACAATTCATGCCACTCCCTCCGTCATGCCGAAGGAAAGAGGAAAGCCCAAGTACGAGTTGGCTTACTACAACTTTGTAGCCCGGCAGCGCTGGATAAGTTCCTTTGCCTCTCCTCCCTCGTCCCACACTTCCCTGGTTGGCCATAGCAGCCCCTCTATGATGCCTTCTCTCTCCTCCGCCCAGAATTGGTTGGATGAAGGTCCTCCCATGGCCTATATTGAGGAAGAGACACCCGCAATCCCGCCACAATTACCCTCAGCTCCCTCTCTTTACACAGTACCTAACTTTCGAGCCCCGCTCAACACTTCTGGCCAGCCAACCCTCGGTTTTGATTCTGCTTTGGATATGAGAACCTGTATAATATAAGAGGAAATCCCTTCGGAGGAGCATCACGAGGAGGCCCTTCCTGCAAATCAACCTCCACTCGTCATAGCTCCAAAGCCAAAACGGACTAGCACATGTTGCCTCTCACAAGAACACTTCGACCTCATCTTTGATATGAGAAGGGATATGGCCTAGCAACTTCACCGACGTGCCATCCTTAGCAGTCGCTTGGATATGTTGCTTGATGCACTTTCAAGTGACCCAGACAAACGAAGATGCCTGACTTGCACCCAGTCGTTCGTCTTCGCTCCTACTAGGCTTCAACATCGTGGCGACAAGGGCAATCTGGGTTCATCCACTGTTTAATTTCGTTGTTTCTTTCTATCACTATGCATTTTCTGTCAGGGCTATCGTTTTTTACAGTGTCATTTTGTTTAAGGTTTCATGCATGCTTAGTCTTCAAAAGCAATAAGACATTTGGCCATGTTTTGGTTTCCATTTGTTTAGCAGAACAGGTGGCTGATTTTGGTTGATATATGGACATGTGTACTGTCATGATGATCTTATAAGGTAATAAAACCTTTTATTTACAAAAAAAGGGTATCAACATAAATGTATTTAACTTTATTATTAACTTGCACACAAGTATCTACAAAAAGTTGCCACACAAAATGTCAAGAAGGATACGTCAAAGCATAAGATTTTTTTTTTCTTATAAGCAGGTTTGACCCTCCCTTATGTCTTGGTCTACATCCCTTTGCCTATCATAGATACTTCAATAGTAGGGACTTGGGAAGGTGTCACAGACCAATTTCCTCATGTACTGAATAAGAGAATATATTGGAAATAATATAATATATAATAGGTTGAAATTAATTATCTTCTTTTGTAAATGTGTAAAGTATTGAAATAATAAAGAGATATGACTCAAAATATGAAGAGTCGTGATGTAAAAATATAAAGGGTTGTTACTTTTAGATATTGGACCCTTATATACTATTTAAAATGTGATGTTGGGTTGGAAGCTACAATGGAGGAGAATGCCACAAGAGAAATGACAGAAGGGTTAGTATTATTGGAAAAATTGTTGTCATTGATGTCAAAGACAGGGGAGACTACAGATGTCCACGATAAAGATTGCAAGATGGAGATTGTTGAAAATATTGTTTTTGGATTTTAGATACTCAGTTTGGATACCCTATCTTTGAAGGAATTTTTACTCTAAATACCTAGCTCAAATGGGAGCATAGGTTATATGGTTGGAAATCGTATTCCAAGACCTTTCCAACAGTATATGACAGTCCCTCTAACTCCTTAGGAAGGAGGAGATAAGAATTTTTTTGTTAAACAACCTAGCCAGAAAGTTCAAGTTAGCTCGACCAATCTTTACAGATCGACCCTAAAAGTGAGCACAGAAACACTATAAATATAGGATAGATATGCGCATTTGAAGAGCATCCAAGTAAGAAGATCAAGTTTGAGGTGCGTAGAAGAGATCAAAGGTGCGTAAGAGAAGTTGGAGAGTATTATTAGGGTCTAAAGGAGTCCAAGAGGAGTTTTCTTGGAGTTTTAATGGTGCGCTATGAAGGACCAAGGTCTATGATGCCGCAAAGTGATGTTGTGTCTGGGATTATATTCTGGGAGTGGTGCTATGAGGTCCACTAGGGAATGAAGGCTAAATATGACTAGGGTTTGAATCCATGTATGGGGTGTGAAATAAAAAGAGGTGTTGGAGCATGACAGTTAAGGACATGATGATACTATGAAATACATGAAGTATGAAGCATGCAGGTGAAATCAGAAGTACTATGTGTATGAAGATCTTAGGTTGGTGCCTATACATGTCTTACTGAGTTGGTGCTCAACTGAGGAGTTTGGTGTCTCCAATAGGTTGGTGCCCACACAATATCTTGTTGAGTTGGTGCTCGACTGAGGAGATTGGTGTCTCCAGTAGATTGGTGCCTACAAACATTTAAGATAAGTTTTTGTGGTCTTCTCCCACAAGGGTTTCCACGTTAACTTATGTGTATTGTGATTTGAGTTTGTATGTGTTAATGATTGATTGATGAATGGTTAAATAAAGTAAAAAGTATCTTATATTGATTCACCCCCCTCTTTGTCTAAGCATAAGTTCAACAACTATGTACATGAAGGGTTTTATCATACTTATGACATGTGGAATTTATCCTATACATGAGATTCAAAAAAACAATTCCGACAAGCCACGAAAAACAACCATGGGATTACCTCCATATTCAAGTAAGTTCTACTAATGTACCCTCAAAGAGGCCAACATCCACATTGTAACAAATAAGTTTATATTTATAAAAGTACATTATTGTTGTTTATATGATTACATTTTTGTAAGATCCAGTTAAAAGTTAAATGTTAAAAAAATTGTTTTGAATATTATTATTTTTTATTTATGTTATTGAATATGTTGCTAATCTTTATTTTATGCATTCTATGTTAATTTTAATAAAGAATGGATATATATTGAAAGAATAGATATTATAAAAATATTTTTTATTAAATTATTAAAAATATAAAATCAAAAAAACCTTTTGGACATTTGGTATCACAACCAATGACCCCTAGGTCATTCTTAATTTGAGTAAAAGTTGCCTCTTATTCTCGTGAAGAATTGAATTCCCTCGAATGAAACCCACCCTCCATTTTCCTTGTAAAAGGTGTGTATGATTTATTGTTGTTATATCAATTAATCATTAAAAAAACAAGGTTGCATGGCAGCATATACCTACCGCTATGCAGGTATAATAAATAAAACAATAGTTGTATTGAATCCACCGCATGTGTTGAGATGAATAACAAATTTATTTGTTGAAAATGGCAAGCAAGCGTCTTCTCATTAAAGGACGTTGAGCCTCATCTCATTAAAGAACATTGAATATCCTTCTGCAACCATTGAAGATCATTACGCAGTCGCAACAATAAGAGATGCATTTGAACAACTAATCACAATTTATAAAAATGTTTTAAAATAATTTAAAAAATCAAATTGTAACGTTATACCTTTAAAAATGCTCAAAACTATTTTGGTCAAACCCCAGCTAATAGACGATCAATAGCATATCCAATACTATATACCACCAAGCGGCAGGTATAATAACCAATATCTCTTCACATTATTTTGAATGATATTAAAAAAACTCAATTTCATAAAACATTTAGATTATACATTGTAAAACACTCAAATTTATATTTAAGGTTAACACTCAAAATTTGTAATATAAAAACAAAACTTATATTTAAGTTTAACCTTTAAAAAAATTGTGAAAAAATAAATACAAATGCCATCAAATTTGAATTGTACAAAATATTATATTATTTTATTTTAACTTTAATACTTAAATAATTGTGAAAGAAAAAGTACAATTGTCATTCATTTGAATCTTACCTACAAAATATTATTTTATTTTATTTAAATGTGCCTAGGAAAAAGGTACCCATTAAATGAGAATAACAAAAAAAAAACTGCATGTCCATGCCAAAAAAGAAAGGGTTATTTATTTAACAAGATGGGCCCCCAACTTTTGACAATATATATAAAAAAACAAGAAATATTTATTACAATTACATTGGGGGAAGTGAAGGCAGCAATAAGACTTCAAAGTTTTTGGCCAATAAGATATCACATAAATGAGATTTAAAATTTAAAATAAATAATTATTTTTTAAAACTTTGGATAAAGGGGTGTATATTTTATGGTCAACCATGAACTAATAGAAAGTCAAGCCTAACTCAAAGCTATATACCATGCCTATAGGCAAGTATAATAATAATAAGATGTCAATTAACTATTGAACAAACAAGTACTTCAAAGTTGTCCAACATATAAAATTGAAATTGATGATTACAATAGTGAGGTGAAGGATTAAAGTAGATATTATAAAAAATAATCACAATTATTCATTATGCTAATGTATATTATTTACTTGTGGTTGTCATGTGCATATTCATGGACTCTTGGAGTTGTAATGATGTAAAGGAATTGTAGATTGAAAATTTTGAGTATTGGATATGCATAGACAAAGAAGGAATGCCAAGCATCATTAATAAACAAGTGTTGCATGGCAGCGCAATCCATGTCGGGTTGAAATGGGAATAAATACATAAGGATGGGGAAAAAGTAGTGGAGGCAAATAGAAACTGCAGCGGAGACGTAGCAAGCAGCATGAAGCACATGTGGTATCCATGCAAGAAATGACACATGGCCCCTAGAGCAATTCTGCCATTGAAACCATTTAGGTTTTGAAAGTATATAATCCATCTTAATTTTAGTTTTTACCAGATGTCTGGCTTGCCATGTTCGAAATTTTTGTTCCTACCTTGCATGTTTTATCTCTTCAATGTATTTATGAAATTCAATCATAATGATTTATGTATACTTCCAACTGGTTAGAGTTAAGTACAATTTTCATAGTCACTTATTTAAATAGATCATCTGGCTTGCGTGTCTCTATATGTGTCAGGACAAATAAAGTTATATGCGGTGGCAAATAAACAACTATATTTTTTTTGAATCCCATTGTATTCTTATAGATGTGGTACTCCTCTATAAGTTTTTCCTGTTGCGTGTATAGTTCAAATGTGAGACTTAGAGAGTATCTGTCGCAATGACTTGAAGCAATACAAGACGATAGAAAATGTTTTTTTTTTTTAAATAAAGGTTCCTAAATCCTAGAAAATAGGACCACGAATCACACACATTAAACATTAAAATTAAATAAACACAATCTCTTGACTTTCAACATATTTGAAGATAAAAATTTATGAGCACATAAATATAAAATGAGATAAAAATAGTTTTATTTGAATTATATCAAAAAATAATATTGTTTGTTACATATTCCTGGAAATTTAAATGTGTTTGTCATATAAACTGGGATTGGGGCTCCCGTGGACCATAAAAGAAATATGTACAAGAAATAGGACTGAAGAAAGAATAAGTGGGCCACAGTAGAGAGCAAGACCTGAAAAGAAGAAATTGGAAGGTATCAGTCTTTGGTTAGAGATTTCTATTTAAAAAGGTGGAATAATTGGATTGATAAACAAAGCAGGATGTGATTAGTATAGACTTACATTGATGGTATATATCGCCCCCTTTTCTATTTGATTGTTGATGCCTTTTTATTGTTGTCGTCGACGACTACTAGAATCATGCCAACTGCTTGTTTCCCTTTGTCGGCGAGCTTCTCGATTGCCCTTTGGAGCCATTCTTCAATGTAGCCTCTCAAGGGGGCGACGTTGATCTCATCCCAGATTTTTATGTTGAAAAGTTCATTTTCTAATTCCCTTAGATCGATAGAAAGATTATGCAAAGCCTGATCAATTTATTCATTTTGTACTGAATAGTCTACTAGCCAGTTGTCCACATCATCTTCACCATATTCAAGGATGTTGTGAAACTTTTCTAAAGACAACCCTTAAAAATATCATCTTGTTCATCGAAGGCTTGCTTAGTTAAGGGCAAGGAGTTGACAATTAAGTTGAGGTCTTGGACCTCGTTGGTACTTCCGGCTAAGTCTATTTCAATCAGCTTTATGAATAATTCTTCTTTCTTTGAAATGGCTTGTTCACATGATTGGACAATGAGATGCGGGTTCTTCACTTTTGTTTTCCAGCATGCATTTAATTGAGTGATCGGGTTTGGGGAGGGGAGATCTTCTTGTCTTCTTCTCATATCTGTCATATTGGTAACATGGACACCAAAAGGGATGACCGTGTCTATATAGAAACGTTCTTCATTTTTTAAATCCGCCTACAAATGTCTGTGCAAAGCATGTGCCCTCATTCCAAGGGAAGCCATACTTTGCAATGTTTCCTAGGCCTGAGTAATCAACTCCATTATTTTCTTGATATTCTTCTCCACATAGCCTCTACACGATGCGAGGAGGCTAGAGGATTCTTTTAACTTGGCTGCAGGGGTGGCAGACATGGTTACTGCAAAAGGACTGGCAAGCAATGACATAGGAATCAAAGCTTCCTCCAATTCCTTGACTTGGTCCTTCAGTTTGACATTCTCGGCCTCAATGCCTCCAATGGAATCATCAAGAGCATCTTCGGTTGCTCGGTGAAGTCGAGAGATTTGAGACGACCGCATGTTCCCAAGGTTAATCTTTGAACGAGATTTCCCTTTCTTATTTCTTACATCTCTCTTTTCAATAATTAAATTTTCAGACTCGCTGTAAAAAACAACGCTCTGGAATACAAAGGATTCATCTTCGTAAAAAAAATTGGTCTCAGCTATTTCCATTGGGGTACTATGATGGATCGCGTCCCTGGGCTGATCAACGTTGCAGAATACGCTATCCAGATCAGTCTCAAGTTCCACGTCTTCACTCTCAATTTCGGGCTCTTTCGCTTGCCCTACAAAGTTTTTTTTCTTCTTCTTCACGGAAAGCTTGTGAGAACTATCAATTTTAGCGCGAGGAGGGTTCTTATCTCCTCCTTCATTTGAAGAATTCTAGGTTGCTTTCTTCCTAGGGTGGGTCATTGGAGTGATGCTATGGGATGTCGTACTCTTGGGAGTGGTAGCCGAGGATTGAACACTCTTCTCATCGGGGCCTTTTCCCTATTGTTTGTACAATTTAGTGGTGCTTTGTAATGTCTCTAGGTCATCGACGTCAGAAGCAGGAGTGTTGTCATCATTGTCTCTGTTTTCGCTCAGGCATGTCTGGAAAAAAAAATTGTTGAAGCCAACTGCTAGTAAATGTTCTCAAAAAATCTCATTAGGGTCAAACCCTCTTAGCCTTTTAGCATATCTTAGGTTCAAGTTGTTGAAATGGGCTGCGAATTCGTTAGTTTTGTTGACGTTCCTCAACACGAAGTCCTCGACTTTCCAAGGCGGATGAATGAACTATTTTTTTCTCTTCTCATGGAATAGATGCAACTAGTAGTTGTATTGCCTTGCTCTTTCTGTAACAAACATTATGTCTGTAATGTGACATGGAAGGAAAGCATGATTTTCTTTGGAACCAAAAATCCTTATCACACTGTAATTCTCCATTTGTTCAAGTGCCCCCTTCCTATCCAAAAACTTGGTTGCCTGGTTAGACATGCGGGGAGCATCCTTTCCTAACAATAAATCTTTGAAAACAGAGACAAAGTCATTAAAAACCTCATAAAAACAATGGGAGGCCTTGTGCATCCACAAGGCCTAGTACCAAAAGGTTACTGGGTCGAATTCACAGTGTACCTTCTTGGACACAAACAGTAATACGCTATCGCGAAAACCAAGTAGGATGACATATAAAATTTCTTCTCCTTTTTGAAGCGTGACAATTAGGAATATATTTCAATAGAAATTAGCTTCCCCCAATAAAAAATGGCTTGTTCCTTGACTGTGAAATACAAAATATAAAGAACCATGCGGGAAATACTTGTTGTGGATTCTTGTCTCGTTATTCTTGTAAACAACCAAGCAATTTCCCGGAATGAATTTCTAAATGAACCAACCTACAAGCTTGTGATATCTTCAGGAACTGTCGTCGGGTCTTCTAGGAACTCGGGAAAGAGGTCCAACCCATTATCATGTTTTTTTAGGAACTACTTGGAGTCTTCTCCTCTGAAGGTCAATGTTGGCTCCAACAATCTTAACATATTGCGGAAGACTTGAGGTGAGAAAGAAACAGGAGAGTGGTCCCACAATGGAATAGTTCTTTGGCCTGAAATATATCTATCAGAGCACCAAGAGACCAACTCCTTACAGTCAAAAACTTCAGGGACACGACCTACACGAGCAATTCCATAGGTCCAAATTACTTCATTTTGGGTGGAATGGGATGAGTAGTAAGAGTATGCCCTGGACCACTGGAAGTTCTAGTCCTCACGCCCAAAGATGTTCACTGTATCTCCACAAAACGATTGTCAAGATGGTGCCATAAGTTTACGAGAACGTCTGTTTTCTCCAGACGATGATTGAAATGAACAGTTGGAGGGGATAATATAACCCTTCGCAAATTTTGGTCCAATGCATGTGAATGGGAAATCTTCTCAAGCATTTCGCTCATTAATGACAATCTCTACGAGTGTTGCATGATGAGTTGTTAGCATTAAAGCTTAGTTATTGCATACTTAGAAGTGCGAAGGTGGCGGATACGACGAAGAGAAATTAAGGATTGGAGGTTTCGTGAACCCGCCAACCCGATGACGCGCGAAAGACATTCCATGATGTTTGAAATTAACACTCGGAAGGGATAATATAACCATCCACAAATCTCGGTTTAATGTGTATTAATGGGAGATCTCCTCGAGCCTTTCGCTCATTAATGACAATCTTTACAGTTTTTGCATGATGAACTGTTAGCATTAAAGCTTACTAATTGTCCATACTTAGAAATAAGACCTTTATATATATGTGTGTGTGTGTGTGTGTGTTTTTATAAACAATTTTTTTATTATAAATAAGACTCCTTATATATATATAAGTATGAAAAGCGGTCGGACGGGCTTCAAAGTAGGGTTACAAGGGATATTGAGGAGAGGTGAGGGCTCGACGGTCAAATTGTATGTCTTTATANNATATATATATATATATATATATATATATAATGTTTTTATAAACAATTTTTTATTATAAACAAGTGCGAAGGTGGCAGGGACGGGGAAGAGGAAGTAAGCAATGGCCAAGTATGAAAAGCGGTCGGACAAGATTCAAAATAGGGTTACAAGGGATACTCAGGAGAGGTGAGGGCCCAACAGATAAATTGTATGTCTCAAAAATTTGACTGCAAAACGCGTAAAATGGAAGAGAGCATAATGGGGCAGTCCAACAATTAGTTTGTATATCGCGAAATTCCGAGTGTTGTTTGCAGGTCGCGGAACAATGGAAGCGCAATCTTGAGCTCGCAATCGAAAAAGTGGCTAAGTATGGAATAGGGAAACGGTTGGTCAAACTCGTTTTCGCTAATATATTGAAATTTGTAATAGATATCCCATTACCTGGCAATATCTTTTCTACATGTATATCGCGAAATTATTGGTGTTGTTTGTAGGTTGTGGAACAATGGAAGCACAATCTTGAGCCTGCCTGTCCAGGAACCCGCAAGCAAAAAAGTGGATAAGTATGGAATAGGGAAACAGTCAGTCAGACTCGTGTTCACTAATATATTGAAATTTGTAATAGATATCTCATTATCTGGCAGGATCTTTTCTACATGTTTCTGGACAAGTTGTGTAGGGATAGTCAGTGTGACTGTCTCCTCGAGGCTTTTACTCATTAATGGCAATCTTTACGGTATAATAATGTTTTTATAAACAATTTTTTTATTATAAATAATACTCTTATATATGTGTGTGTGTGTGTGTGTGTGTGTGTGTGTGTGTGTGAAAAGCGGTCGGACGTGCTTCAAAGTAAGGTTACAAGGGATATTGAGGAGAGGTGAGGGCTCGACGGTCAAATTGTATGTCTTTATAATAAATA
>ML799827.1:535720-583896 GCA_009831015.1 Picea engelmannii | reverse complement strand
ATTTGACTCTCCCTACCGCAAGATACTAAGTTTGTTCGATAGCTTTGGAAAGTTATCCTTTCAACCTATTCCAAAGCCCTACACCTTAAACTAATGTAGGTTTGCTAACAAAGATGTAAAAAGTCTAATAAATTTTAGTTAAGTGTTGATTTTAATGGTTCTTGTTTACTCAGAGGGTGTACGAAAGTGAAACCGATGGAATGATGACTCAATTCCCAAAAATATGCATGAAATATGATAAGCAATCATTTCTTTTCAATGAATACCTATTTAAGTGAAAGAGGAAGAGTCGTTTTCACTATCAAACACTTGATAAGGAATGCCCTCAATCAATTTTGTTCTCAATCAAATCCAATATGATGCTACAACATTTCAGAAATGCAAACTAATATGCAAACTAATCATTAAGATGTACTTTTTTCGTTTGTATGCGATAATCAATTCAATGCAAAATTTCTCCTGCCAACTACCCTTTCAGATCAAGGAGATTCAGACAAGAAAACACAGATTTCGCACAAACAACACACCCTTTTGCAATCAAACAAGAGAACGAAAACCAAAAACGCAAAAGGAAGGAGAAATATATTGGATCAAATGACCTCAAAGAACCAAATGAGAAGAGTTACAAACTTCAGATGTCCTTCACTAGAGTTCCCGCTCAGTCGGATAGGAGAGAAGAAAGCAAGGGATTGATTTCAATCTCTCAACAACAAAAACTCAAAAAGAATGAAGAAGGGAATACAATATGAACAATAAGGTGTTTACTTCTCAAGAGGAAGCATGTCAAAGGTCAAAGGAAGCATCATTGAATCACAAAGCAGCTCAACAAGTGAAGAAACAAGGTTTGGACCTCCAAAAAATGGAAATTTTGAAGAGATTTTGGGAAAAAGAGGGTTGGCGCTCTGGTATAAGGGCCACTAGAGTGTTATAAAGCTCTATCCAACACTTTCAGGGAGTGCTGGCGTTCTGCTAAGATGGGCAGGGGGGTGCCAGGCTCAAAAAACTCATAAAAATGTCAAAAAAACCAAAATTTCAGTCAAATTTTCACAGGTAAGATGAGTGTGATGGGGTAAAGAGTCAATCAACAAGTGCAATCAGATATGAAGGGGTGAAAAAGGTCTAAGAACACAAAGGGTAAGACAAGGCCTATGCAGAAAAATCAAAACCAAAAAGTTTAGATTCGACTCCCCAGTGGAGTCGCCAGTTTCTGTTGTAGGAAAATCTCCCTGCGAACAGGTAGATTGCCTCAAAGAGCTAGACTCTTAACTCTAAGACAGAAAGTGCTTAACGTGGACACTGAATTCCTTTCAGATCTGTACAAACTAATGCATGAGGAGGAAGGAGAACAAAAGTACCTTTTTATCGATGTTTGTCCCTGCACGCTCCGAGTTGAGGTTCAATCTTTCGCTCCTCGATGAGCCCTGTAGACAAAACAACAGTACGACCACTTCCTACTCTATTGATATTATCTTGAAAAGAGATCTATCTATCAACGATAAGTTCATGTAAGATCAGACACAAACTAGAAAGAAACAGGGCAAGCATGTCATATTAATGAGAACAATGACAACAGTAACTTACAATCGTAGATTCGAATGCGACAGCTTCGTCAAGTCCCCTTTGTCTAACCCTTGCTCAAAAGATCCACGATCTGAATGATAGAAGCTTCGCTGATAACTCTCCTCCAGTTCACTGTGTGTTTCCTATGAGATCATAGGTTTCATGCTAGCAATTATTCCCCCCCTTTCACCATCATAGAGCCTGCTTATATAGGTTAAGAGAGGCTTAACCTCTTGAGGTATCTTTAGGGTAGGTTGAGGAATTCCCTCCTTAGATCAAGGATCTTCTGATTGAACCAAGAATTCGAATGCAACTGCCTTCCAAACTTGAAATATCCTCCCCTTATTCTCCTCAACAAGTCAACCACTGCCCAGATTAGACAATGCTCCCTCAAAAGGGGCATCAAGGCGCTATAACGCTCCCTAGTAGACTCAAGGGGAGCGCCAATGCTTCAAAGATGGGTAACGCTCCTTCAGAGGGGTGATTTGGTGTTATAACTCTCCCGAGTACCTTGTGGGGGAGCGCCAACGCTCCTAAGGGTGCCATAGGGGAGCGCTCTCCCTCAAAACCCTAGTTTAAGAGCTCCTTTCAGGTGGCAAGAGATTCTTGACTCCAGTTAATCATTCTCCTTCCCCCAAATCAAGTGTCTGAGGTATTCTGAGTGTCTCCTTAGTGTCGTCATCATGGTAGTATGCTTGGTTTGACATTTACGACACTTGTGAATAACATGCGACACTTGCGATAGTTGTGAGGAACATGCGACACTTGCGACACTTATCAAAGCGAGCAATATTGAGGTATAACACTTCTAATTCATGGAATGAAAAATCTTATGTGCTTCCTATTCAATTTTCCATGGCACTGTAAAAATCTATTCATATCCTCATTGGGTAGCATGGACAGATACACATGAGATTGTTTCGTTTTCGGCCAACGCTTGATATGAAATTTTTATTTATTTTTGGTTCAACTGATATGCAGTATTGCATTGTCCTCATTTAATGTAAATTTGCTATGGATTTGAAAGTCGCGCATCATGCAGACATTGTTTGCCTTTTTCTGTAGGTATACTTCATATGGCAATTATGCTAGCCCAGGAAGCACATCTTGTAACGGAGGTTGTCTAATTGTACAATGTATGATTGTGTTGCTGACGGTTCAGATGGCAACTTTGAGGCGATGTCTATATATGTAAGGGCATTTTTTACTGCATCGTAGACAATCAATTATACCATCATTTATGAAAGCAGAGGCAGAAGCAAGAGAGTTGCATTTGACACATACAAGCTCAAAGGGGGTCGAGTACACATTCATTGCAACCAAAACACCCTCAACCCGGGCACGTGAGCACAATAGTTAATATATTGAACAATATAATATACAACTGCACAACAAAAAAAAGCTACAGAAAATTGGTGAAGGCAATTTTTATTAGCAAAGTGTGGATGGAATTGTAGATGTATACGCACAACAGTTGTCGAGCTAGTTAGTTTCTTGAGATCCTGTACTATGTTTGTTCGCAATTTTGTTACAAATGTTGCTTGGGTTGGGCAAAAGCTCCGTTCTTTAGCATCTCTTTTCTTTGTTATATTTTTGAAGAGCATAAGTGGAAATTTCCCTTTATGCAATTGTTGTTCCATTGAGGAAAACAAATTTGAATAGGTGTCGAACAATTGCAGCTGCAACATGGAACAATGTAATAATTGTGTAACATAACCGAGATACATGGACATGTGAAAGTAAAGGACAAAATTGGATATGGAGAACGATACCATTGCGTTGTCGTTTTCTGACTCTCCATATTTTATATGGAGAATGTGTTGCGAGCCAAGTTTTCTCGCGAGTGTGACAACTGCACCAATGATTCTGATTGGGTATGTCTCGTTGCTCTGTGAAAGTTGGCTGATTGTTGTGTCCGGTACGAAACAATATTCTGAACAAATCGTGGGAATTTTTTCCAGAATACTTGTTTCATTGAGCGATATAATATGATCACAATCACCACGGTCATATACTATTTTGGGCAATATATTAAATTTTTTAATGGATATCCCATTACCTGGTAAGATCTTTTATGCATGTTTCTGGACAAGTTGTGTAGGGATAGTCAGTGTGACTGTCATCATGGCTTCGTTGTCTGTCATGTCATTACACACAATGCATCTAGTTTTGTTTGCCTTGTTTAAGTAGGTTCTATACACTACCATTATGTCCCCAATGAACACTTGTCCAATTTGGCGGCTATTGAATCCTTCTATTGATAGTATATTGGGTGTTATAAGTTTAGACCCGGTGACATTTTTTGAACAGGAAAAGTAATGTGAATGGTAGTCTGCATTATTTTTTTGTTTTCTTTTTTTCCTGGCATAAATGTACAAGTAGACGCACAACTTGAATGAATTATGGAGGCCAGAGTTTTGTAACCAGACCTCTTAGTCTGTGGAACTTGCACTATGTTCGACGTCTCACTTGCACTCGTCAATACTTCTTGTGAACTGCAAAGTATGTGTTGCAGATGACATTGACATATTTATCATGGCATAGATGAATAAATAGCTCAAGATATTTGTTTGGTAAACATATCAGGATCACAATGTATGAATCTTTACCTTTGGCCTTGTCGTTATGTTGATGTTTGCGATGATTGACTGCTCATGCCCATGTCACTAGTCCAACTTTTTCTGATGCAAGCATGTGTACATGAACATTAGAAGGACTAAATAAGCATATGCATTGTATATTGTCCATAATTGTTTTGAATGTCACATACATGCTCGAAGGAGATGGAATATGAAATAGGGTGTCAAGGGATGCTTGGGAAACATGAGGACCCAATGGTCAAATTGTATGCCTCATAATTTTTTATTGCAAAAACGTGTAACATAGAACATGGCATGATGGGGGAGTCTGGTGAACAATCTGTATATTGCAAAACCCCCGAAGCTAGAGGCACAATCTTGAGCCCACCAGCCCAGGAACCCGCGATCGAAAAAGTGGCTAAGTATGGAATGAGGAAACCATCAGTCGGAGTCGTGATATAGAAGCATGAGTATAAATGTGAACCCGTGAGTCCGCCAACCCACGCACCTAAACATTTTCGGAAAAATGACTAAGCAAAGCAACCAGAAAGCGAAAGTAGATGGGAAAAACAAAGGGGAATTCGGTTAAGTATAGAAGAGGGAAAAAAAAGGGATAATAGAGAGTGGGAAAATAGAAATGGGGAGGGCAATGTTGAGAAGCGGGAAGTCTCAACAAAGGCCCATTGTTTCCAAATCATCGTTTTATAGTCCAATATTATATCCACCTACTTGTTTTGTGTGTTTGATTTACTATCACAGTTGGTATACCTTTTCAAAGATTGTACTTCAGCCTCCTCTGTTGTCGCATATAAGATTCATCCTCTTGTCCAACTAATCTGTTTCTTTCAATGTAGCAATGCAAAAAATACAGTGGACATGAAGGTAAGTTTGTATGTAGAAAGACATGTAAAAAAAATACAATTCTATTTATTTCAATGTAGCAGCACAGAGAATACAATTGACATGAAGATAAGTAATTATTTAGGAAGATACATAGTATCTACACACAATAAATTAGGTGCAAAGTAGTAGAACAAATATACACACAATAAATGAAATACCAAACAATGGAATATGAAATAAGAGTAGAAGCATGCACCTTTGTATCTCCTCTTCTACATTTGTGGTAAAGAGTCCCTCGTCTTCTTCAGTTATTCTATTTGTTTCAATGTAGCAATGCAGAAAATACAATGGACATGAAGGTAAGTTGGTATGTAGGAAGACATGTAAAAAACAAATACAGTTCTATTTATTTCAATGTAGCAGCACAAAGAATACAATTGACATGAAGATAAGTTATTATGTAGGAAGATATGTAGTATCTACATACAATAAATTAGGTGCAAAGCAGTAGAACAAATATACATACAATAAATGAAATACAAAATGATGGAATATGAAATAAGAGTAGAAGCATGCACCTTTGTATCTCCTCTTCTACATTTGTGGTAAAGAGTCCTTCATCTTCTCCAGTTATTCTGTTTGTTTCAATGTGGGAATGCACAAAATACAATGAACATGAATGTAAGTTGGTATGCAAGGGAGAACAAGTAATATGTACATATAGTAAATGAGAATCAAATGAATAGAATAAAAGAGAGTTAGAAACATGAACCTTTGCTTTTCTTGATCCATGGTTGTAATTATATACAATTTTTCCAGTCCAAAATATATTACAAGCCAACAAATATTAAGAAATCGGATGGTCATAGCTGAATGATTTGGTTTTGTGCAACAAAGTATCTAGATATGCTTTGAGACATGGAAATAGAATTTTGTATTATCTTTGATGTATATTTCATAATTCAAGTTCAAGACAAATTGTATCGTGGTCAGACTAGTCTGTGTATAAGATAAAGAGGATGTATTATGATGTGGGTACATTTCACCATAGATGGTTAATAAGTGTGTTTTGTACATGTTTTATCTTAACCAAAAGAAAGTAGACATTGTAATTGCACATGTAGTTTTCCAATTATTTGTTTGTTACACATCAAAATTACTCACTTTGATAGTGTCGCAAGTGTCGTCATTACAAAGGTCGCAAGTGTCGCATTTTGCTCACAAGGTCGCAAGTGTCGCATGTTGCTCACAAGTGTCATAAGAAATCATGATGCCATGATGCCTATGTCGTGCCCATAACGACATGAGGAGGACACTTGAAACGCCTCAAACATTTGATTTGGAAGAGGAGAAATGAGTCAGCAGGCTCACAAACCTTTTACCATCTGGAAGCACCTCAAAAACTGAGTTTTGGGAGGGGAGCGCTCCCCCTTACACTATCTCGGAGCGCCGACGCTCCCCCTTACACTATTAGGGAGCGTTATAACGCTCCCCTGGCCCTTTTGAGGGAGCGCTATAGATTTTGAGAGCGTTGGCGCCCCCTAAAGCTTACTAGGGAGCACTACAACGCTCTGATGGCCCTTTTGAGGGAGCGCTACCTATTCTAGGTGGTTGTTAAGCTGTTGAGATGAATGGGTGAAGCATCTTTTCATTCTTGGAAGGCAGTTGGATTCGAATCCCTAGTCCAACCATGATCCTAGGGAAGATCCTCAACTGAAGGAGGCAAATCCTCAACTTCCCCAAGGATATCTCAAGTGGTTGAAGCCTCTCCAAGGATATATAAGCAAGCTTTCTAATGGTGAAAGAGGATTGGAAATGGAGAATGATACCAAACTTATGATCTCATAAGTGAGGACTGGAAGGGGAAATAATTGCTAGCATGAAACCTATGATCTCATAGGGAACACACAGTCAAAGGAGAGTGATCAATGAAGCTGCTGCTATCCAGGTTGTGGATCTTTCGAGCAAGGGTTAGATGAAGGGGACTTGACGAAGCCGTCGCATTCGCATCTACGATTGAAGTGGTTGTATCTTGTTTGTCTACAGAGCTCAGCGAGGAGCAAAGAATCGAAGCGCAACTCGGAGCGTGCAGGGACAAACGTCGATAAAAGAGGTACTTCTACCCTCCTTCCTTCTCATGTGTTAGTTTCTACAGATTTGAAAGGAAGTCAGTGTCCACATTAAGCATTTTTCTATCTAGAGTTAGGGTCAAGCTCTTAGAGGCAATCTACCTGTCCGCAGGGAGATTTTCCTACAACATTGTTATGGCACTATTTTGTAGCATGTCAACACTGAAGTATCATAGAATGATAATGGTTTCATCCAGATGTAAATGGTGTGATTCATTTGAGAACACATTCATTATGTTAGAAATGTTGCACACGAAGTGGCATAGAGATTGAATATTGCAATTTGCAATCCACAGAATTCTACTCTTGCTAGCACCATCTCAGCATCTTTTTCTTCTACAAGAACATTTTGCAAAGGCATGTAGGTATGGTTTAGAGTTTGGAAAAAAAATTGGACCAAAATTTAAGAGCAGGATGGAAAGATATGCCAATTTTGTGCAATTTTGTTGCAGCCTAGGCACCTTTGTACCATACCTATCCCTTCTACACCTACATAGAATTTTCTTCTACAAGAATATCCTACAAAGGAAACAAGCTTGACATCATATTTTTCATGCGAAAGATATGGGTTTGATTCCCGTACGAGATAGGTAGGTACGTGCTAGGCGCTAGATTTCCACTTCGTCACACACAACAAAGGACAGAGATTTGCAATGCTAGAAAAAATGATAGCCGGAGTTGTGCACATGACATTGGCATGGACATGATGCAGAGTCTCAGGAAAAAATCGAAGGAAAATTTAAGAGCAGGAGAAAAAGATATGCCAACCTCTATGGAAATTCTGCAGGACAAGAACGATGAATAAATACTTAAACATTCTTACTTGCAAAATGCAAACAACCAATAGTAAACAATGAATACGAATGAAAGTATGTTATTGAAACTTACTCGTTAATGATGAATGATAGAACCGCAGGTCCACTTGCGGGTGCAAGACTTGAACACTGCAAAGCGCAAAAAACAGCTCCAACTGCTGGTGCAGGACCCCAACCTTGCAAAGTCGAAGGAAACAAAAGCAAGCAGCAAGCAACAAATCAGTGAGCAAGCATCAACAGGCCCAACTGCAGCTGCAGGACCTCAAACTTGCAAAGTTGAACCAAACAACAACAAGCATCAACCGATGAACCAACGAACCAACGAACAAGCAACAACCAGTGAACCAATAAACAATATATGTATCTTCAATGCTGACCAAATTGCATTCCAAACATAGAAAAAATCTGAAACACATGACGACCATGCGAGTGGAAATACTTAAACATTCTTACATGCAAACTGCAAACAGTAAACAACAAAGAACGAATACGAATGAAATTATGGGTGCAGGACTTGAACCCCGTTAAGTAAAAAAACAACTCCAACTGCGGGTGCAGGACCCCAACCTTGAAAAGTTGAAGCAAACAAAAGAAAGCAACAAGTACCAATAGGTCCAACTGCAGGAGTAGGACCTCAACCTTGCAAAGTTGAACCAAACAACAAGAAGCAACAACCGACGAACCAATGAACCAACTAACAAGAAGCAGCCAGTGAACCAGTAAACAATATATGTATCTTCAATGATGACTAAATTGCATTCGAAGCATAGAAGAAATATAAAACATATGATGGCTATGTGATTGGAGGTGGACGACAATATTGTCCAAATTCACTACAACATTGTATGGAAAAATTCGAGGAAAAATGCACTGTGAGAAGCCTATTTAAGTAAACATTTAAGGTTGTTAGGATTGTTTAAGGGCCTCGCGCTATGCAAACATTTAAGCTGTCATGATTGTTTAAGGGCCTCATGCTATGTAAACATTTAAGTTGTCAGGCCTATTCAAGTACCTCAAAAAGAGTGTCAATGCTCAAAACTTTCGGTATGCAAACATTTCAATACAAATAGAAATAATAAAAACATTAAAAAAGAGTGTTGATGCTCAGAACTTTCGGTATGTAAACATTTCAATAAAAATTAAAAAATTAAAAAAGAGCGTCCATGCTCAAAACTTTGGATATCTAAACATTTACAACATTGGGAACAATGAAGCTGGCAATAAGACTTCGAATCTATTCTCCAATGAGACGATGACATATAACGTTTTTTTTTATTATATAAAAAATAATGTTTTTACTTCTATAGTTCGAACAATATAGATGATGTGAAAATTTATAGTCAAAAAACATATTAATACGAAGTCAGCAAATTATTGATCGCTATTGTCCCTCTACGCCTTCGACAGAGACTAAAAATTGCTTTTATCACAAAAATATTATGTGCAAAGATTGTTTTGTTGGTTTTAGATTTTATAAAGGATAGGAGCAAATTACAAATGTATATAAGGGATAAACTAAGTGGAAGCATATCAAAATGGTGGATGAATTATGTAAGTTAAAAAAGTATGAGATATCACTTATTAAAATGTACTACATACATATTTATCTTTACATGGTACTTATCTATTTTTATAAGCGGTAAAAAATGATACACTTATTTTATAATAAAACAAGAGCTGCATGGAAGCGTAGTCCCTGCCACGTAAGATCCCATATCCTCTGTCTCCGTACACATGCAGTACATATATCTAATGCAGTACATATATCTATTAGATATAGCAGAAGATGCAAAGTGCAACATAATGTGTGCTCTATATGCCAATGCCAACTAACCAGCTAGTGGCCACGAATGTGTGCTCTATATGCCAATGCCAACTAACCAGCGAGTGGCCACGAATGGAGTCTTTCCTGGCACAATCCAAGGTGCTCGTATGGAAAAACATGGATGTACACCATGGTTGTTTGGCCCACCTCTACAATAAGGGGTTCAAGTTCTTCACCAAAATTAATTTTTTTAAAATGATTTAATTTATAAAAAAAAATCAATATATCAATGTTATACTTTGGAAAATTGTTTAAATTTATAATCAAATTGCTTAGTCAATGGAATTAAAGTCAAATCAATAGCCAACTCATTGCTATAGTCCTGCTTTGGAGGGACTAATAATTTTAATAATCTTCATCCACTACATTTTTAATAATGTGAAACCTTTGAAAAAGCTCAAATCTTTTCCCAAGGCAATAAGAGATTGGTTTCAACAACCAATCGGATATAGAAAAATGATTTTAAATAATAATAAAATATTAAAAAAAAACAATTTACTATATAAAACTAAAATTTCATTAAATCAACGTAAAGTAATAAGTGATCAAATCACTATCGATTTCTATATACCCACCCCATAGCTATAAAAAAATAAATAATAATAATGGTAACAACATCACAATAAAATAAAATTGTTAAAAAATCCTAATTTAAAAAACATGATAACTATAATCACCAAAATAAAATGTAAAATTCACTACCTCGAATACAACCCCTACCTACTCATGTCGTGCACAAAGCAGAAGTACGAATATCATCCATGAGATACCAAAGGCTCAACCCGAACTAGCAATTATTGTTTTGTGGACCCTCTCAAACTTAGCAGTGAACTATTAACGATCACGTGGCAAAATTATCTTAACCACTTGCATAACATTGTCAGAAATTACATTGTAGAGACGTGGCAAAATTCTCTTTGTGAAAATAGTTGATGGAAAAGAGAGACGTTAAGATCCGTCAAAGATTGTAAGAGATTTTTATTGTGTACATGCTATGCTCTCCCATTTCCTCTACAAAATTGACAGACAAGTGTATATATCCACACGCGAAGCCAATATATTTAATTCGTACGAAATCTTTAACCCTAGTTATTAAACACTGAATTAAATGTTTGCTGGCACTTCTGCAACACTTCTGTAAAGATCGAGTCATCAACATTAATGCAGCCCCACATCACTGTATGCATCGGATAGAGCCATGCCAAACAATCACTGTATACACCAATTTGATATCTAGCTTGGTTGGAATCTTAAAAATAAATTATTATTAATATTACAAGTATTTAGATAAATGATTCTTGATTAGTGAATAAAAATTAAAAACTATTAACATTACATATTTTAAAATAAAAATAAAATAATAATCAAAATCTTTAAAATAAATTATTCACATAATTTTAAAAATTAAATAAACAATTATTTAAAAAATAAATAAAAATTAAAATTAAAAAACAAAATATGAAAAAAATATGTTTTAACTTAAAAAAGTTTAAAATAATATAAAATAATATAAAAATTCAAAAATTTTAAAACATTTAAAAAATGCAAAATAAAAATAAAAAATCGTATGAATATCATTAATCTAGTGAACATATTCACTTTGCAATTATGGCATGCCAAATGCATCTGCTCACGACATGTTGATTGTGACACATGTACTGTTACTTCTCAGTATTAATGAGCCTTTCAATTTCAAATACTAAACAAGGCTGGTGGAATGTACGATTTGGGTTGGAAGATCGTCGTGGCCCGTGCACAGTGGCAAGGGTTGTTCATAAAGTGTCTGCCGTGAGTTTTATTAAATAATGTTTCCAATCCCAACAAAGTAACATTTGTAATAAGACTTTAAGTTTTCCACCAATAGAATGGTAAAAAAATCAATTTTAATATTTAATAAAAATAAAGAATTTAAGTATAATTTATTTGTATAATGTCTGCATTAATGCCAGCCTGCAGCAATTAATTATTTTAGAACTTTTGCATTTTTAAACTAGTTGTAGTTGAATAAATCTTTGTTTTAAATATTATTTAATGCATAGAAAGACGTGAAGGCAGCAATAAGACTTTAAACTTATGAACCAATAAAACTGTGACAAATATATATATATTTTTATTTTAAAATACATTAATACAAGTTTCCTAAGCTAAACATTATAATTTTTAAAAAATTTGAAAGTCAAACCTAAACTAATAGGCAGTCAACGATGAACTCATCGCTATAGTCCCAAGCCTTTGGCAGGGACTAATAAGATTTTGACTTTTTATTTGAATTATTTGTGTTAGTATATCTTTAATAATAAAATGAAAATATTTTAATGAACTAATAAAAATAAATTTGTAATTTTGAATGATTATAATGTATATAATATGGTAAAATTTTGAAAATGATTGATGATGGATGTGGTAAAATGTTAAGTGTATGTATATTTATTTATGTTGAAGAGATAAGGTTTGTTTATATCAATAAAGTGAGTAGACTTTTTTTTAATTTTTTTTTGAAAAAGTGGTGGGAGTTTTCTTCTGCTTTCTAACATAAAATTCACTAACTTGGTCCACATGTCATTCGTCATTTCTCTCTTCAGCAATGGGTGGGAATTTATTTTGAAAACCTACAACTCCCCAACAATGGTGGTTGGGTTGGCCAACCTCACCTTCAGACTTAGCAGGGGTCACTTACCTCGCCTTACTCCCCTCCTTGCCTTTTCCAATGGCGCATTGGCCGCTAACCTTAGAAAACTCTTCCCCCTCTAGCGGTGGACCCACTATCCCCTCCCCCCTGCTGAACTTATCGATTCTACCTGACTCTGTCTTTTCACTGCATTTACTACACTACCTGTCCAGATTGTCACCACTCAGCAGGTCTTAAACTTCTTTGTGTACCCATTTTCCTCAGACTACACTCCCGATTGCAACAACCTCAGTGGATTATAGGTGGCATAGGGCGAAGCACCCACGCTACGCGCACCCATGGAGGCTAAAGTCAGGGCACTCATGGTTGATGTTGACAAAGCACTTTGGCATAGCGCGAGACTCTCCTCCTCGGTGGACGAGCTCACCCGACATGTGTGTAGTAACTCTACCTTGCCAAGGGATTCAAGCCTTCATTTTTCTCCCGGTCTACCTTCATCCACTGTCATTTCTCTGGTTCCTTCCACAACCTGTGCATCTACCATTGCAAACTCTTGGCAGACACAGTCCTTCTCCTCTCCTAACAGTACTCCTCCCTCAGCTACTGTGTTTCCAACTAAACATCCTTTGTCCCCGAAACACTTACATTCGTCCCCTAGTGCTTCTAAAAAGGATAACACCTCGACTGTTTGCTCCACTCTCCCTACAAACTTTAGCCCAACCCCCCCTGCTGCACCACCTCCTACAACGAACAATACTAAGGATTACACTGGTATTGTTCGACAACACTGGTCGAAGGAATATTTTTATCCTACCGGCGGTAAGAAATTAGCTCATAGGCCATGGCGTCATAAGAAAACAAAAAAAAAGATGGTACTCGGTGACGATGGTGGGTTGGAAGACACTGTACAAATGGCTTTGTGCATTTTCGTTGGTAGACCCTGCTACCACCATCTCTGCAAAACAGATACTGTTGTTTGGGTCGAGTCGACTTGGCGACCTATTCTCGGCTATACACCAAAGGTCTCCTATCTGATGAGAGGGTGGTATAGTTTCCATTTCCGCTCCCCTTAATATTCGACATTGATTCTCGATGGACTCTGGTTATTAGATGGAGGCAACCTTATGTTGAAAAGGTGGCGTATCAGATTTAATCCTTCACAAGTCTATTTTCGCTTGCGTCACCTCTAGGTTCTCCTACCGGGTTTACCACTTTACCTCTGGTACGCAAAAGCCTTAGAGGCTATTGGAACCAGTCTCAAAAAGGTCATTGCCATGGACTTGAAAGCTCTGGCATCACCTATAAAAAAAGGTGGCCAAAATATTAGTGGATCTCGACATTCATGAAGTCTTACAGGAAACATTCAATATAGAATGGTGTGGGCACACCATCCGCCAAAACTTAGATTATCTTGGTATTCCTTTTCAGTGTACTCTTTGCAGACAAACTGGAAATCTGCGTAGATAGTGTTCGATTAGGATGGAGGATGAGCAGTCGGAAGAGACTATGCTCAAGATTTCAAACATGATGGATACTTTAGGCGACCACACACACACCACTCTATCTAACTTCTCTGGTGCAGTCGACACTGAGGTTATGGACTCAATAACTGGTAAGTTGAAACACTTTTGCCCATCCTTATATTTCTCTTTGTGTGCATGGGAAAGGGATCTCTTAGACAGTTCCACTACACTGGTCTTGGGTGCTCCGTCCACACTTTTTCGAGACTTCCCTTCAATGAAAGAGACTCATCCTTTGACTACTGTTACTATTGACACATCCTTGAATGAGTCACAACCATCTTCTACACATGTTCTCCATTCTCCTCAGTCTTCTTTTCAACACATGGGCAAGCCTTCTCGGTTACAGTCTTTCATTAACCAGACCTCCCTGGCCCCACAGGCACCCCTTTCTCCCTCGGGTGGGACCCTACATGACTCTTCCTTTGATAAATATCCACTTACCACCCACTTAACACCCACTTGGAGACTATACTGGACTGGCTAGAGAGCCACTAGAGACTTTGGGGGTATTCATTGCGGGCGTTAGAGAATCTGAGCCCGGGGATAACTCTCTAAGTGACATTCTAGATAGCCTGGTTCCATCCTACAGGGAAGCACTTACCCCTTTACCTATTCCTACCTATTTTGGTAAAGCTATCATTCGTCCACAGGATAGGGCTTAAACTTTGGACACCTCTGAAACCATTGGGGAGATCTTGGGAAAGGAATACTTTTGGTCAAAGGGGAGGGGTTTTGAACTCTCCCCCATCAAAACCAGGAGTGCACGCTGTAAAGAGGCCACCATGGACAAACCACCTGTTATTCCTCCTACTTCTACACATACTGATATCGAGGCGCTTAGATGCATGAAAGCCCCAGCGAGAGCTAAACCATGATAATGCCCTCATTAAATATCAGAGGGGTGGGGGGGACTCTCAAATCTGCCTCCTTCAGACGATTGCTCAAGATGACCACTCCGAACATTATCTTCCTACAAGAAACTTTAGTTGCTGGCACAAAAGTGAGAACATTTTTGAACAATTTTCATCCAACTCGACACACTATCACTGCTAGCTCTTCGGGCACTTCGGGTGGATTAGCATTCACCTGGGATCCTATTATGTTTACTCTGCTACCTTATCTTTGTTTTGGTTGTATCCTCTTTATAGGTACCATCCTCTGGAATGCACAACCGACCACTCTGTTGAATATGTATGTTCCATGCTCCGATAGGAAAATTTTTGGGATCGGGTGGCAAATAACGGTCTTCTTGATCACATAAATCCGATTATAGTGGCGATCTAAACTTCACTATCAATTTTGGGGAAGTTTGGGGATCATCGACAACTCTGGATCCTTTGGTTGGTTACTTTGGTACACTTCTACATAATCATCTCTTAGTGGGTTTTCCTCTGGACGCTATTGTCCCTACTTGGCACAATGGTCGTTCGGGATTGGAAGCTATTTCTAAAAGCCTCGATCATTTTTTACTCATGGAAGACTTGGCTTTACAGGATGGTAGGATTAGGACTTGGGTTGACTATCCATACTTCTCGGACCATGCCCCGATCCTCCTACACTTGGACTCTCACTTGATTCTGAAAGCTTATCCCTTCAAATTCAATTCGAGTTGGTTGCTTGAGTCAGATCTCTACTCTATTGTAAGAGATGTCTGGAAGGACCCCATCTTCCTGCCCGAGTTGAATTTGTAGACAAGACTGGTCTGGAAACTAGAAACTCTTAAACACAGAGTAAATCGATGGAAAACAATCTCAGAAAACAAAACCTACACAGACTAAAAGAATTGGAGACTGATCTACAAGCTACTCTTCTCTTGGATCTACAAGATGGAGGACAACATGGCAGGGATAGTAATTTGAAACTTCTAGAAACAGAACGAAATAAGATCCTCTTGGAAGAAGAAGCTTTATGGTGACAACGCAGCAGGGCAATATGGATAAAGTGCGGTGATCATAACACAAAAAAATTTCACCGCTTTGCTAGTAACAACAGAAATAAAAAGCATATTTGGGAAATCATCAATTACTATGGAATCAAACACAAGGGACAACAAGATATAAAAACAAAAGCAGTAAAACATTATAAATCTTTTTATGGGGCCAAAGACCACACTGCACTTCAAGATTCTGTCAGGGTGGCCAGTCTCTTTCCCCGTTCGGTTACATTGGAGGACAATCATCTTATGGACAACCCTTGTACATTACAGGAAGTAAGAGATGTTCTAAAGTCTTTTGCAATTGATAAAATCCCTGGCCCGAACGACTGGAACGTTGAATTCTTTCTACACTATTTTGAGCTAGTTGGCGATGATCTACTAGACTTGGTTGAAGATTCCAAACAGAGGGGAAAAGTGTCTGGCTCTATAAACTCAACCTTATTGACTTTAATTCCAAAATAAAACCATCCAACAACTTTTGGTGATTACATACCAATTTCACTTTGCAACTTATGCTACAAACTAATTACAAAAATCATCACAAATCGTCTAAAACTTGTCCTCTCGAGATCCTTGTCAGGTGAACAATTGGGCTTTCTAAAAGGTAGACATATTCTTGATGCCATAGGCATGGCACATGAATGCCTTCATAGTATCAAGGAAAAAAAATCAAAGACACTAATTCTAAAACTTGACCTCAAAAAGGCATTTGATTGCATTGATTGGGATTTCCTACAATTGATTTTGGTTCAATCAAGCTTCAATTTGACATCCATTAAGTGGATTATGGGTTGTGTTTCAAGCGCTACTTTCTCTGTTCTAATCAACGATGAAGCTTCTCCCTTCTTCCATAGTGGCAAAGGTCTGAGACAGGGCTACCCGCTCTCCCCTCTACTCTTCATATTGGTCATGGAAAATTTAAGTATACTCCTAAAACTTGGCCAATCACAAGGGAAACTAATAGGAGTAAAAGTCTCCAGGATGGTAAAGATTTTACATTTCCTATTTGTTGATGATGTCTTAATATTGAAAAATGACTCCTTACAGGAATGGGAGGAAATACAAAACATCTTACATATATTTAGTAGTGCTTTTGGTTTACAGATAAACTGGTAAACATCAACTTTTCATTATGCAAATCTTTCGGTGCAGTCACTAACATGACTTAAAGTACTCTTTCCTCATAACTTTGTAAATCTCACTGAAGGTTTTAACTACCTTGGATATTTTATAAAAGTCGACTCCTACAAGATAGCTGATTGAAATTGGCTGGTGGCAAAAGTGGAAAAAAGAATTGGAAACTGGTGCAACCGTTGGCTCTCCTTGGGAGGACGATACACACTCATCAAAGTTGTTCTAGAAGGACAACCAGTCCATTGGATGGCCTTAGCATCTCTACCTGTCATTGTACTTCAAAAGCTCCGAAAATTATCTTACAATTTCCTTTGGTCGGGTTGCACAGATACACATCACCTCCATCTTTGCAGTTGGGATACACTTGCCAAACCTAAACATAAGGGAGGATGGGACCTCCAGAATATCCTACACTTTAATTTAGCTCTTGTTGCAAACAAACTCTGGCGCGTGTTAACAAAAGATGGGATCTGACATACTGTTTTAAAAGACAAGTACCTCCCACACTGTTCGGTGGCTTCTTGGTTCATATCAGCTCCAAACATTACAAGATTGACCTCGCATACTTGGAGAAACTTGGCTAGATCTACTTCTATAATTTCACATTGGCTCTCTTGGAACCCGGGGTCTGGACACTCCATATATATTATTAAGGATCACATTTTGGGATTGGGGGATTCCTCCTACTTATCTCCTCAACTTCTTTATCATTTACACTCCAGAAATATATGTTATCTTTTCCACGCAAAAAACATCTCCAGGCATGGGACTATTACACATTGCTAGAGATCTAGTGTTGAAATTGGCCTCTCAGACGATTTAACCTTGGAATGGGACACTTATTGTAAAGATCTCATGAGCACTGGTATTCAACTCCTTGATAGAGAGGACACACTCTTATGGACATGGGGTGACTCCTCGGGTCGCCTCACTGTCTACAATATCTACACAACTGTTTCAAATATGCTCTGGTTACACTCAATGGTTGGCTAGAGGAGAAAACTCTCGACTTGGAACCTCCCACAAAAAATTAGACTTTTCATTTGGCTGGCTATAGAAAACAAAATTCTCACTTGGGACACTTTGCAAAGAAAAGGATGGATTGGACCGAGCGTCTGTCATCTCTGCTCTAGGGAGGTTGAGACAATGACACATCTATTTTTCCATTGCCCTTTTACAAGATAGGTCTGGGCCCAGATTACAACTGTTCAAAACTTATCTTTGGTCTAGGACGAGACTACGTTGCTAGTCTGTTTTGATAGCCGGAACAAAAAGCAACGAGCTCATCTTGCTCTGCCACCAATTATCTGCTAGTTTGTATGGTTGGAGAGGAATAACAAAGTCTTTGCAAATGGGGTTCCCTCTTCAACAACAATGGTCTTTAAAGCTCTTGGATTGTACACAAATTGGAATGCAGTTCACCTAAGACAAAAAATAATCAAACCAAAAACAAAGGCACACATTATTGAGAGTCTGATTACATGTTGGTTTGATGGTGTTGCGTAGTCAGGTGGCTTACAAAGCGGTGTAGGTGGATTAATAAGGATAACAAAGAACTCATATTATCATTGGACTTTCAATTGTGGCCCTGACACCAATATTAGGGCATAATTACTGGGGTTTTGGGCAACCCTCCATTTGGCTTCTAGGCTAAATTCAATGGATATTCAAATAATTGGGGATTCAAAAATTGTTATTGACTGGTTAAACCACAATAGAAAACTCTAGGTCTCCTCACTTCTAGGCTGGATGGACAGAGTTAGAGAGTTGCACACTTTCTTCAGGCATATTAGTTACAACCACACTCTGCGGGAGCACAACAAGGAAGATGACACCCTCTCAAAGACTACTCTCCAGAAACAAGTTGTGTAACATCCATCCAAGATGTTAAACAATTAATCTTTCATTTTATACATACACAATAACAACTTCATTTTAGCATAATTTCATTGATTTTCATTTACACAATTCTTCTACATTTGCTCAATGATAAATCTAGATAACATGATGAAATAAGTAATATGTTAACTCTATGATTTAGAACTTAAAACAAAAATGTATACAAAATATCAATAACCAAATACCACCGAAAAATACCTCCTCCTTAGCTTGTCGAAGCTCATCGGTTGTAATGTAGTCCTGAGCACTTCCAAGCATTCTTTTCCCGCTTTCCCAGAGTGAAACAACGAAATCCTCCCTGCCAACTAGGAGCTTAGCCGACTTCCTAGCTCCAAGAAACCTTTCGGTTTCTTGGCCCTCAGTGCCCGTGACTCCAAGAACAACAAAGCACAAATGCTCAAAGAAAACTATCACAAGAATCATATCTTCCAAGAATTTCACAACCTCTCATCATGCTCAAACCTCTCCATCCTCCCTTCCTCACCACTTCTCCCTATTTATCAAGTTTCCATACACCCTTCCCCAAGTCTCCTCAACCACCCTCATTATTATCCATCAACCTCCCTTATCTAGATATTTTGGAAAAATATTAAAATAAAGCTAAATATAAATGACTTGCATTAAACAACAATAAATAAAATGAAAAGTCTTTCTTCTCATGCTAGCTAATAAATGTTATTTGATAATTTCCCCCAAAATGTACATAACACCCCACCATGCTCATTTAATTTATCATACCCACCATCTATCAAAGTCAAGAAGGTATTTAATGCTTCTAGATATTTTGTATGCAATATAATTTACATATTCAATAAACATTCAATTAAACAATTAATAATTTACTTTAATAATTAATACATTAATTACTTATACTAGTGTACATGGGTAGGGTATGTGTGCGTAGCTAGCGGACACATATCTCATGTATGTACTAATGATAAACAATCATTGCCCCTAGTGCATAGTTCCTATATGATCACTAAGACATGTAGAACAATAGATCAAGTAATGCATCATTTAATAATCTTAACGAACTAAATTACACCAATTCATCAATAACTCATTGTCACACTTAAAATATCAATAGGAAATCAAATGGTAGGAATCAAGTGAGTAAACAATAGTGGCATCTCTATTCCCCAATCATTATTCTCAACTAACATCGAAGCATCCTTCCTTCCTAACCTACTTCCATCTTCCATCCTATTCTTTCCTCCGTTGGACTAAGATGGAACGTCAACTATATTGACCTAACTCCAGATATAACCTGTAAGCGGAAGTGTCATACATCTCGACCAAGCTTCCCCAACAGGCAACTAGTAGTCGTCATCACACGTCTAGGGGAGTGTGACTTCACACAACCCTCCCACGACTCTAGGTTTCAGAGGATAAACGGTGGGCAATACCTCCACCCCTCCTTATAGAACTAGGGTCAACACCCTATATTGAGCCATACTGTGCAACTACTGTTCTTAGAGTAACGTCATCAAACAATCACTCTAGGCAAGTTGTGCGTCCTGTCAAAACCACACTCACCACAAATCATAGCAATATTTCGAATCATAAATTAAATAATAAGTACAACATATAGCATATACTATCTTCTTGATGTCTACGACATCCAAGTTACCTCAACACTACAGTCATTTGGCTATCGCATAGCTCATTAACCTGTAAGTTAATCCACTAATAACTCATATCTATGCATATACATAATAATTTCATATAAGGATCCATATTTGTATTGACATTCAATTTAAGAAATGCATGTTTATTTTTATCATGTCTGGTATCTATTATGCAATCATATCATAACTTGAACTAGTATCCACGTACCTAAATTCCACATTTTAACTTGCATGTTTAAACAAACCAAAGAGCTATCATCATCATGAGTATATAACAATGAAAATAATATCATGCAACATAAAAATATGTACATATCTCAAATATCTATCTCAATCTAACTGAGCCCAAACAAATGTTAAGAATTGAATTACTAAGATGAGTAAACAATCAAGCTTCTAACTCCCTAAAGGTCAAGATATGGGGTGTTACAAGTTGGATTATTTTCTTATAATAACTGGCTAGATGATCAAGAGGGCCCCACTCACTCTCTAAATCTCTACTGGCTTTTCACCTCACAAGTTATTCCCGAGGTCCATCTCTATTAGTTTTCTTGCACTTTTGCTTTTGAAAATAGATACAGTAAAGAGACCGACAATACTATTTTTGGACTATATTTCACATCTCCACCTTTATTTTCAAATTTTCCTTTCCTTTCTATTGAACAATGCAATGGATTTGATCACCTACCTTCTATAAAGGGGTATAGATCATAGCTAGATACATGATATCTATTTGATGAAAGAGAATTTTGTAATCTTACTATGTGAAGCAAATTATATTTCAATATAATTGAGAAAATTTTCAACTGAAAAAAAAAGATAAAAACAATTTTTTAAAAAGGAAAATGTCAAAAGGGAATACACATACACAATTATATATGTATGTATGCACATATATGTATACACACAAAAAGAAAGTTAACAAAGAAGAGAGTATTAGTATGCAATGGAAATGGTGATCAAAAACAACTTTCCAAACATTTAAGACTAAAATAATAGTAATGCTTTAATTAAGTATCATTTTTATGATGATTATTGATAAAAAGAATATACATTATATTTTAGATTTATCATTCATATTTTAAAGATAAATTTAACACTCATGGAGTCAATTTATTTCTATTATATTTTAGTAAAATTCTCCATACATGTCACCAATAAGATTTGAACTTTTGAGTTGAATTTTTTTTTTGAAAAACTAATAAAATATTAAATTCATTATTATTATGAAACCCATTCATCAATTAAATTTTTCATGGTAGAGCTATGTAAATATTTAAGGGAGAATATTTGTATTATATGAATATTATTTTGAATTTTTTTAATAATAATAATAATAATAATCTATTTTTAAGGTCACGGCCAAGCCACTCCAAATTGGTGTATGAGACCCGCTTGTTTGTGGGACAAGGGACCCCTTTCGCCCAACGATTTGACTGGTAAAGTCTACGAAGGTATACATACCCTACCCCCTCTGGATTTGAACTTGTGACCTCTTAAGAGGAAACACATGTTCTTAACCATTAGGCTCACTTAGACTGTATGATTGAAACAAACAAAGAAACATGTCTTGTTCATAGAAATTGAACTATCGAAACAAACAGAGAAAAAATGAGTTATGGGTAGAAATCCACAATTACTTTTAACACCGTAATTATTAAGAAAGTTGAAATTAAACTATTAAAACAAACAAAGAAAAATGAATTAAGGATAAATATTCACAACTACTTTTAACATATAGTGATTATTAAGAAAGTTGACATTGTAATGTTAATTACTTTTAACATTGTAATTATAGTAATTATTAAGAAAGTTGAAATTGAACTATTAAAACAAACAAAGAAAAATGAATTAAGGGTAAAAATCCTCAACTACTTTTAACATTTAACATTGTAATTATAGTGATTATTAAGAAAGTTGACATTGTAATGTTAATGATCATTAAATAAAGTTATAAATAAAATAATATTGTTTTATTGTGTATGGTAAATTATGGGAAGTATACAACATATAAAAGATAAAATATTAAGTTATAACAGATAAAATAATAGGTTATAATAAAATATGATATAATATATAGTGAGTATGAATATAATTGGATTTGCAATAGTTAAAGTGTATTGTGAGTAATATTAGTATTACTATATATAATAATAATATAATATAATAGGTTGTCTATTATATGGTTGGAGCAAAGGTAATCATATTCTTATGAATATATTTTGTGTTAAACGGACCAAATATCCTATTTAAATAGGTGTGGATCACATTTTCTTAAAATATATTTTAAGAACCAATAAAAATGGGATAATAATACTTTACTTTCATTTGAAATTTTTTATAAGTTTTTTTTCTAGGTCATTTAAATATCATTTATAAGAGTTATTATACCTTCCGATAAGCATGGTATATAGTGATGAGTTGGTCATTGACTATATATTAATTCACCAGTTGACCAAAAATTAATATGATTTTCTAATGTAACACTTTAGCAATATATATTTTTTTATTTATTTCATTTATTTAATTTTTTTTTTGTCAAGATCTCATTGGCTATTCAAACCTACCTCTTATTGCCGAATTAACAATGGTTCATGAATGCAGACATAAATTAATATGACTTTCTAATGTAACACTTTAGCAATAGAATTTTTATTTATTTATTTCATTTATTAATAATTTTTTTTGTCAAAATTTCATTGGCTATTCAAAAGTACCTCTTGAGCAGAGTAGAGGTACTGGGAATGACACGCCACAATCTTCTAGGGGCTTCGAGGTACGAAGTTACTACGATTTATCATCTTCGAGATCTTCCTGCTGGCACGAGATCTTCCTATTCCAGCTGGCACGAGATCACTGTGCAGACTGTAAGCTCTTCAAAGCTCACGAGATCACTGTGCAGACTGTAAGCTCTTCCAAGCTCACGACTGGGCTGGCGGGACAGAAGTCCGGCTTGGATGTCGAAAACAGCTTTTCAAAGTACGAGCGGCCAAAGTGAAGGTTTAATGACCAATGTCAAAGAAAATTACCAGCATACAAAGATATTGTGGAAAACAAAAATAGCGAGAATAAAATTAACAGCATACAAAGATAAATATATATCTATATACCCCAGGTAAAAATCGAAATAAAACAGAAATAGTGAGAATAAAACCTTATTCTCTTGCTATTTTTACTGCTGGCATACACTTCATAAGTTTTTTGATAAATATTTTATTGAAATATATTTAAATTAATTTGAATTTAAATATATATATATTATTTTAGTGGGCTTTATACAAACAAGTATATACCAGTAGGCAAGGAAAGTACCCTCATCGGTAGGTATACGCTGCCATGCAGCCTTGTTATTAATGAAGTTGATAAAGTATATTATATAGTATATCTTTATACGGGAAAAAATGGGGAAAAAATGTGAAATATATGTTTTGAGAATATACAACATAAAGTGTATAGTTTGGAGTTTCTCAATGATGGAGAAAATTTTAAACGGGGGAGAATGTACGTAAGTAATTATGTGACAAAATCAATATATATAAATTAACGCTTTAACTACTCTAAATAAGTTGGTCATTGGATTTGAATCGGATTCACACAAAGACAATTGGCTATCGACATAGGCTCTTCGATCATCAATATTCGCAAGTCTCAATACTACATAAGAGGAAGGAGACTGGGTTGTTGGCATGAAGGGCCCCATGCCATCATGATTAATGTTCACCCCTACATTAGTATTAAATCACAAAGCAAGCATATGAAATGTAAAGTTGCAAGGAAAATGTGTGTGTGTATTTAAAAAATAAAAGCATGAGACCTCTTCTCAAATGTAATAAGAGAAAAGACAATGGAAGAGAAATGAGCTTGGGAAAGTTGAAGAGTTTGGGGCGCTTGACCTTCCAACCATCCCCTAGTTGATCCATCCTCCTATGTACCATTTCCCCACAAAGGAAGAGGGGTTTTTTGGCCGAGAGTGGAGGAAATGTTGCCCAAATTTCCACGTGGAGCATGAATATGAACTAGAGAGCCTATAACTAGCATATTGTTGAATAATAAAGAGCCCAATTGAAGCTAATTGAATGTTGGTTTTCTCATTTGGGTTTCCATGGTAAATAATGTCCCCATGTGCATTTTTTTTAATCTCTATGTGTTATTTATTTTGTTGTGTTAACTTGCATTTGTAGTCAGATGAAGCTACTAAGTGTGTATTTAATGGTTGTTGTGTTTAGTTATTAAGTCGAGATTTCATTTATCTCTATAGTGTTGGGGTTTTCCTTCATAATTGAAGTAGTTTATGAGTAAATGCATAACCCAACAACTCTCTATCCTCCACCATTAGTTGATTTCTAAGATTGGAGATCCGTGGACACTATTGTTTGTTTGTTGAAATCTTATAGGGGGTTTCTAAATCAATTCATCTTGTGGATTTGACTATTAGATGTGAGGAAAATCACCACTATGATTTGTCATGGCTACCATGAGCCACCTTTCAAGTTCTGGAGCTTTATTTGGCTACAAGTAGATCATTAAGGGCTAATATACAACCCAACAAACCTCAAGAAGCCATCCCACAAATGGTGAACTCAATTCTCAACAACTATAGGTCATACAATTATTTTTCTCCCTAGTTGACAGATTGTACGAGGTTGTAAAGAGTCATAAGAGTTGTATGTTGGTGTGGGGGGCGTCTCTTGCTTGGAGAGTGATCAATGTATATTTAAATGGATAAAAAAATGTTTCCTTGAAACTCCTTTTTAAATCCTTGTCTTATTTCTTTTCCTCTCATTGATCTTTTACGTGTTTTCAAAATTTTGACTTCATCTTATGTATGCTAGCAAGTGGTAGTTGGAATAAATTTGAATATAGTTATGAACAGAGAAAACTTAGAAGTGGAAACATCTTTGAGCCAATAAGTGGCCATTGAGTTGAGTCAGTCTGGCATTCAAGCCTTGCATTGTGGAACCATCCGAGAACAAGCAGCCAAAGATAATATATGATTGTTTCTTACATCTCAATGTTGAAATTTATGTACAATAACTATCACAGATAGTAAATTGTCTTCAGAATCTATGTTGGTGAAATATATAGGCTATAAGCCTATCGTTTATGGATCATCATTTGAAGATATTCCAAATATAGAAGGATACTTTTAAATTAACCTAAATATTAATTACATGTTATTTTATTTTCAAATTTCTAGATTATCTTAAAAAAAATGGATTGGTTTGAAGGGGCATGATGTATAAATATTTAAATTTCAAACAATTTAATACTACTTTATTGTACTGCCAAGGTAGTATATAGCAATGAGTTAACATTGACTTTTATATTAGTTTTGTGTTGACTTGAAAAGTTTATATCAATTTAAATGTTCAACATAACAATTAATTTTTTTATTTTTTTTTTAAAAACAAAAATTGTATTTTTTTAACTTTTCATTGGTCAATAACTTGATAGTGTTATTGCAGCCTTCACGTATTTCAAAACCTTAAATTAATGAGAAAAGACAAGACCACAAAAAAACTCTCATTTTATGATGTGGCTTTTGGTACCTTTGTGTTTGGTTGTTATGAATCTATAACAGGCTATCAATATGCTAGAAGCTTCCTTTTGATTGAATGCCTACTTGGGGATGCGCTTTTTGGTCAATAATAAAAGATGGACGGTAATGGTCCTCATCAACTCTTTTTATACTTACTTCACTTACTTAAAAAAAAAAAAGTAAAGTAGTGCGTCCCTGCTACTCTTACCCTTAGATACTTTTTCACCCGCCCTAAGGAAGTGTCGACCGGAAGCTGACTTAACCATTTACCCAAGTTATTCTATGAGTTTTTTAATAAAAAACTATTTAATAACTAAATAAAAATAAAAAATTTCCATCAGATTTTTTATTTATTTCAGGGTTTAATTATTATGTACTATAAATTTCTAAAATAATATATTTTACAATTTTTTATTTAATTTTTAATAAAAAATTAAATGAATGTAAATTTCTATTAATTTCAATTTTATTAAATTTCTATTAATTTCAATTTTATCAAAAATACATAAAAGTCAATTTTTTTAAAATTCTTTTTTTTTATTATTAAAAATGAATTTATATTTTTTAATTTAATCAAATTTAAAATTTAAAACTTATTAAAACATAAATATATATATATATATATAAAAAAAACACAATTCCTTCCTTTTTATTATTATTATTAGTAAAATTTGTATTTTTGTATTTAATAATATTTTTCAGAGGCAGTACATACAACGTGCTACCCTTGTTATAAATGTAAATATACATTATTAATCCTTTCCAAACAAAAAATAAACTTTTCATTTACAAATCAGATTGGTTTGACTTCATATTGGTTTGTCTCCTTTGACACAAATTTTCATAAAGTTTCACCGTACTTTCAAAAAAATTATATATTAAAAAAAAATAATTAAAAATAATTTATCAAATTTTAAATTTTAGTCATTCATTTTTTTTAAGTTGGTGTAGGAGTTCTTTAATGGGACATAAATTCTTGGAGGGCTATTAATTGCCAAAACAAAAAGATAAAAATAAAAATAACTTATAATGAAAATTTTCTAAAGCACCAGGCTACATATGGTTTTCTAAAGCACCACGTTACATATGGCTTGAATGTAAATGATGTGGCTTTGAAATGGCTTTCAATGCCCTTGATATGGCCTTGAATGCAGGGCGCGGGGGTATACTATTGGATATCCCTATGCACCAAAGAGACTTTCCTTTAAGGCTCATATGTCCTATGTACCGTTGTATGTATGTTAATCATCCTTCATCCATCACATAATTTTTGGTCAATATTTTCAAGCAAGTCACTCCTCCTACATCATTTAAGACTTTTGTCCATTTGAGTTTGGTGTCAAACCCTCTCAGTTTAAGTGATTCTTTTCCCTTCTCTTCTCTTTTTTATAAATAAACAATAAATAAATAATGGGCATTCATACCTTCTTATTACATTTTATATTCAATAGCTATGTTAATTAGGGAATAGAGCATAGTGGGTGGTGACAAAACATAAAATGTGTAAGGGAATTTCATACGAGGTGAAAGTGTGATCTAACATTGGAGAAAGGGTGTGAGAGGTTGATGATGTTGGAAAGTGAGATCGACAAGCTTAATATTGGATCATATGCATGACAAGCAAAGCTTTGAGGGAGACCTAGCTCGAATGTTGGTGGCACTTAAGGTAAACACTTTTATATTCCTTCTAAAATCATTTACTACATTGAACTCATTCTGAGGTAATGAGAATGAATGCGAGAAGTAGCACAATGAGCATTACTCTCATAACAACCTCCACAAAGTTACTACATTTCCTTCTCGTAGATTTGGGGGACACATACATGATTGCTTCTTCTTTGATAAACTACACATATTTGAAAAGTTGATCAAAATCTCTACTATTTTATTTTTTGGCAAGTTCTATTTTGGAAAATCTATATGTAATAGGTAAAGTTATACTTATTATCGAAAAAAAGAAACTGAAGAGATATTGGTAATGACATCAGTTAACTAGTTAGTAAACATCTATTTTTTTTTAGAAATTTGCAATCTTAATTAATAATATACCTAATTTCATAATATTAATGATATATTATAATATTAGACAATGCATTTTGGGATATAATTTTTACCAAGTCACCAACTATAATGATTGTCTGATATTACTTACTAATTTAGCTTACATAATCAACATGTATATTGAATACACCATTTATAAATACACTAATGTGTTAAGGACATTATTTTAGAGTTTAGAAAAAAGTTTTCTCAACTCTTACTAATGTGCCATAACAAACATTTGTATATTAAAGAAAGGTGGGATGTTTCTATATTTATAATTTTACTTTAAGGGAGTTGTTCATCAAATTCTCTATGGATTTGAGAGCACCCAGAGAGAGCTCGTTGCTATTGCCTCTCACCACAACAATGAGGATGGCAAACAAACAAGTTTGTAACAATACCTTCTAGGTTCATCGTGTTTTAATTTCTAGTTGATAGGAAACAATATAGAGTATAATATTAGTGTATTTTAACAAAGTTGTAAAAAACTGGTTTTAATGGTTAAGAATATGTGTTTTCTTCTAGGAGGTCACAAGTTCAAATCCATAGGGGTTAGAGTATGTATACCTTTGTAAACTTTAGTATTCAAATCACTGTGTGGAGGGGGTCCATTGTCCCACAAACAAGGCGGTCTCATACATCAATTTGGTGTATGGCTTGGTCGTGACCTCAAAATTAGATTATTGTTATTATTATTAATTTGTAATAATATCTACATCAAACGTTACATGTCCATGAGAGTTTTGTTTTAAATTTTAAATGAATACACCAAAGTGTTGTAACCCACCTGACCACCTAAACTTCCTTAGGCTGGTGGGATGTACAAGTTTCCTCTTTTCTTTTCTCAAACCACCTTTCTTAACCACCTCTCTAAATCCAAGTCTGAGCTCATATACCAATTTTGTTCATCGAAATCTTTCTGATGACTATAACTATGCTCAAAACTGAGCTTGGGATCAACAGTTATGGCATTTTCATGTTTTCAAGCCTTCTCCTGCCTTCCTCCATGTGGCTCCACGTCAGTCGTACCATCTGATGTGGCACCCATACCTTACATGTCAATAGGCGAAACTTGAAGGAAAATCCATGCCCAACCGGGCACCAGGATCCCGTGGATCCCCACAAAAATAGCTTCTCGGTTGTCGGTTGGCTGGTTATCTGATCCCCATATCCATACCCCAACCGGGAAATTCACCCCGTCGGGAAACTCACCCACCGGGCATCGAGCCCCCATGGTAATCCATAAGTCCTTCTTCCCAAGGCACCTGATCTGGTGGTCCAACTGGCAACAAAAACATGTGGCACAAGGACATGACACAACATGTGGCGGCTAACGTCATCACGTCCTCTGGCCTTGGATGGAACTTTGCACTAGAACTTTGTCTATCCGAGACATGTGGCACATTATCCTCGTTACATGTAGATAAATTGTAGCACAACTCATGGATTGACATAGCAGAACTCGTGGACTGACGTAGCACTACACGTCATCACTGGGCATAAGAGCTTCTCCCCATCGGGCACCGGGATCTCGGATTTCACCAAGGCCCTTGCAAATAGATCTCCACTTGTCTGATGGTTCGATTCTCTGGTGTGGTGACTCTCTCTCTTGAGCTTATCTAATAAATCAATAACCAAGATCTTTTGGCCTCCCAGATTCGATGATTGAGATCTATCCTTTGCTTAAGGACACGTAAAGGCCACAAGCCCATTCCTCGCCTCGTCTACTCAGGTGTTGACACCTGTCCACATTATATTGGAAAATATGAATGACACATGTCTCAACTACATCATCCTAATGTCATAAGAACGTGCCCCAAACTCCTCCCGCTCATCCACTCGCAAAGGAAAAAAGGACCGAAACCCTTCCCAAAACCTTTCCCAACTAGGCACCGAGAAATCAGGAAAGAAACATAAAGGATCGCATCCTTGGAAGTTGCAGCGGCCCAAAGGTTTGATTACTCCTCTCATCATTCAACGACCGAGAACCCTCTGTCCACGTATATGTCAACTAATATTTAAGGGCGCCAATTCAAAGGTTTACTCCCGATAGGGCCCACAGTCGACCCACACAAATATGATGCCGACAAGTGTCGTCCTCCATGGAATTTCAGTCACCACACCGACACGATACCTCATAATGATGTCATACTCTCTCTCCCTTGTTTACAAGCGTAAAAAGGGCTAGAACCTTGTGTTGGAACCCCTCCCCACCGACACATGGATTTAACAAGGCCTTCGACGCAAATCATCAGGTGCACCGTGTTAGGACCCTATAATTTATAGGGAAATCAATATTCTGATTGTCATCTATTTCAGGCATTACGCTTTTGCTCACGACGCACAACAAAGATGTAAAAGCAGCAGAAATCTCTCAATTCACCTCAGCTGTTATCACACATGAGTTTTTGTTTTCGATCGTTAAAGAGTAGAGTCTCATGTTATGTTAGCTACCGAAAGAGAGAGCTTCCGGTCACTTAGAACCCAATTTTTGTGTACCCCTAGCGACTGAAAGCCTGTAGCTAGATTAAAAAATGGCTCTCTGATATTCACATTCATCATCCTGGCCTTTGTATTTCTGTCATTTCTCAGGCGTTCTGGAATTTTTCCGAGTTTTCTATCCCGTGGACACATCATGGGGCAGATTCTTTAGTTTTCAATGCATTTTATGGTTTTCGAGCTTCTGCCCTAAATTTGGGTTTTTGTTTTATGTGTTTTTCATCAAAACTTAGCCCAAGGTCAAGTTTACGCTCTCACTCCACGCTCCAGCACCTGCACAAGATCACAACATGATCTCAGTAACTGCCTAGCGAGCCATGTGGGGCCAATCTCCAAGTCCACGAGCCGAACCAAGCCAACGCCCAAAACGCAAGGCGCCAAGCGACATGACAATTAAAAGCCCGAGATCAAATCCACAGGTGGCAAACAAAATACCTAGCAAACTCAGATGTCAAATGCAGGGAAAGCACACATGTATAAAGAGAAATCATGTGTCGAATTGCACGGTCCAGGAACAGATTAAGTCAACAATGGAGAAAGCTTTTGGAATGGTGTTGAAGAGTCTCTTACGCAGGTGGCATCCTGATATTCTTCCAATTGCAGAAGTCGCAGAAGGAGAGCTTTTTAGAGTGGAGACGATGTCATATTTGAAGCGCTCTACCTACAAACTGCCAACGTATCAAGCATTTTAGTGACTATCTGACTGTACCTGTGACACAACGATTTCACAAATCTGGAACGAACAGAGAGAAAGCCCATTTTTTTGTATTTTGGACGCATTCTGGTTTCGATTCACCTTTGTAAATACCAAGTGTAAACAGAGATTTCATTGCATATGTGAAGGATACTCTACCTATTAGGTTATGTGCAGAGGTTGTCTTCTTTGTTTTCTTATACAGAGTAAACGAATAGTGAGGTTGGTGTTGATGATCGCTGGAGAAAAGGAACAGTCACACCGAGCACCAAATGTCAAATCTGAACACCAACGTCGAGGAGAGCATCAATGTACACTATGCATGGAAATCTAGTGCCAAGCATGTTTATTAATGTAGAATTCAAAGTTGGAAAATAGATGTTGGAGCCATGGTTTAATCCAAGAGATCAATGAAGATTTTCTTAGGATCTTACAAACATCCAACCATTATAGCTTTGCCTTAGATTCAGGTCATGTCATAGATGGTGGTTTTCTTTGGCAAGACAATAGATATCTCACTCCATTTTTGCAGAATTTTATCATCCTGGGAAGGAGTATAATGTTAGCGTTGCATCAAGATCCAGAGTTTATTGTCAATTTGCAGGACTATGATTATCCACTAGATATGTGGAGCCTTGGTTGCATGATGATATTTCGCAAGGAGCCATTCTACTATGGCCATGAAAATTATGATCAACTTGTTAATATTGCAAAGGAACAGGTGGCGAATCTGTTCAATATTTTGGAGCAACATTAGAGCACAAGTGGCACTCTCCAGCGGGGAATTCAAATTACAGTTGAGCATTTACAGGAGTAAATCCAACAAGCAAAATATCATCTCCAAAATATGTGGCAACAAATCAATTTTCCAGATTTCAAGGCGGTAGTTGGGGCACAAATGACAGTCAAAAGCTATCCAAATTTACAAGTGGCAGATGACGGTTTCAATCGTTTCCAGTCTAATAGGATTCGACTCCAACAAATCTCCAACAACCTCAAGCATTCGAATGATTCTGCATTTATTTGTTTTGATGCTGTTAGAGTTTATTTGCCAACAAATCTTAACAACCTCCAATGTTCGAAATGTTCAAGCAGTATCTTCAGATTTTTTTTAGTATTTTCTGTTAAGATAGTTCCTTGAAATAAGGCAGTTTGTTTGGACAAGTGTCGAGATGATTGTAACTGTTTTCTATTTTTAGAAAACAGAGATAGGACTCGAGTTCTTAAAACTGAGAGTATCTTTACCTATTTAGACAGATGTAAAATACAAAAAAAATGGGGGTTCGACCTGTGAGAGGAAGTATTTTTCTTTGCTGGACTATGGGCTTTGCCATTCCAGAAAGATTTTTTCTGTAAATATCGAAATGATCGATCAATAATAGGCAAGTTGTTGATAGGATTCTTGTGTTGAGGTGTTGGTGGCGTTTCTCTTCTATGTTAAGTGTTTTGTTCCAGTTATCATACCACTTGTTTTCAAATTCTTATTGTCAAAGGATAATAATAGAGCATAATTTATTAGTGAAATACTCTGCATCTGATCTTTTGATAATCTTTATGTTTCTCTTCTAAAAGCTCAGTTTAGGAATTCTTAATTGCTCCTTTGCTTGGCTTTTTCCTCCTCCATTTCTTCCTCATTTGACACCATTCAAACTTAATTCAATCCAACATTTCCACTGTTTCGCCCTGTGTAGGAGATTTGTCTAGATCTAAGAGTGAATCATATATTTAAGCACAGACCCCATTTGCCCAATGGCCCTCCTTGTTGTCCCAAACCAACCATTTAAAAACCAAAAACTCCGATCCCTCATAACTAGCCTAATATCCTATTCCAAACCAAGCTAAATCATATAGAGAGATCCCTCTCTGAGTCTTGGAGGGCTAGATCCAAGACTCCAAGCCGTTGAAACAGTTACCTCTGTCAATTTCTTTCTCAGCCTGAGAAATTACAGAGCGTTAACACACCGATTATTTAGTGACCCGGTTAATTGAGGATCTACCTCTAGTTCCTAAATCTTCGGTGATAATCAAATGCTAAGGTTTATCCTCCCTTCTAATCCAATGACTATCATTCACTCTAAGTTTCAACAAGGATTTTCAACGGGCTAAGGTTTATCTCTGGATTTACCAGATTCACAATCCTTTTTGGTGTCTTCCCGTAGAGTTTCAACTTTACTCCCATGAGCTTTCTCATCCATTTCCAACCAGCAGTAAGCCTAATACCTAGACACCCAAATGAGGATTCGATATCCTACAAACTTTCCATGTAATGGAGAGGGAAAATACAAGGTTGGCCTTCTCTAGCCCCCCATACACAAGCATTATAGTTGATTCATCAACCCATTGAAAGGAGATTACATTACTTCATTTCATCTCATATTTAACATTCGTTCCTTAACTTGTAAATCTAGTTCCCTTCCACAGGAAAAACCCACTACAACAGATATAATATTGTGCACACAGGAGATCATAGACATACAACCATTCATTTTCCTTATCAATTCTTTCCCATAACCATGGAATTACATCCATTATATCAATATGGAGTGTTTTTAGTCTTTAGAGCAAATTAAAGAGTTCATACATTTGGATGTGAAAAGCATACATAATCCATATGGTTCCATTATTACACCAACACAAATGCTTGCAATTGGAACAAGTATTTAGCCCATTAAATAGACATACACACTCATGAATGCAAATACAGGAACTAGCCATTCATTATATTCAAATACACATAGTACAAGAAATACTTATATGTTTAGAAGTTGTAGCCAACCCAACTAACTGTGGGTGGGCGCTTTTCCACCCAACCATAGGCTATGCTACTCTGTCACTTCAACAACATGCCACCCCCTTGTCAAGCCATGATACCACTAGGAGAATCTCACAATTGACTCACCAAGTTAAGGAATGGATTAGGAAGGTTACTTTCCTTCACTCCACTGGAAACAACAAAAGTTTCCCTCTTCCCACCGAGCTTAGGAACTCCACGAGCTTGTTAGGTGCCTTCCCAATTGGATTTCCTCTGCACAAGGGAGTCCCTTCATTGCTACATTGTCCCTTGGTGACCTCCCCTTACCGGTGTCGATTTACTTCTAGACAACACCAAGTCGTGGCCCTCTTTTTCTCTAGTCTGGATATGGGTGTTCTCTGTTCCAAGATGGCCATTTATGTCTTGCGAAAGCTTCCTATTTTGTTCAGGAAAACTTCTCAGTTTATCTATGTTGCTCATAACTGAGTGTGGGATATTTTCTTGCTCCCCCATGAGTGTTTGGATTCCGTTGCCTATTTACTCCTCTTGTGCAAGCACAACCTCCTTTGCATGTTGTTCCTTTCCAAAATAGAATTGACTTCCTCTGCATGCACGTGTTGATCTGAATTATTTTCAGCATGAAATGAGAGTGGAGATATAACAGATAAATATTCAAACATATTGCAAGAGAGACAACAATATAACAAAGATATAGCGGAAATATAACAAGAGTCACAGATATACAGTAATACACGATTTCTATTAATGAAATAAATGTACAGAGACTGTAAAAGTACAGAGTGAAAGACTCGCTAGAATGGTGGTAGCTTATCTCTGAGAAGAGATGTGAAGGCTACTCGCATTCGCAAGAAGATGATTATTACAATGAGGCTCTAAGGGCCTTTTTAACCTAAGTAAAATCCAAAACCCTAACCCCGGAAGATGAAAAACCAAAAGGTTTGCGGGCCCCGATGGGGGTAGTTGATACGTCAACTTCCCAGGGGCGTAACTTTTGCATACGATCTCTGTTTGGGGCGCTTGATAGCTCGTTGGAAAGATCTATCCAAGAAATACAACTTTTGGGTGAGAAACATATCCATGGTGCTCCCCATTTTCTCAAAAAACATCGTTTAGGGCCTTAAAATGGCCCCAAAAGTTAAAAACTGCTAAAAATAGTAAATTACCAAAATTGTCAGAAACATGTTTTGGGCCAGTTGGAGAAGGTGGGTGGCCACCGATATCCACCTGGATCACGTGTGCATGTATCTGCATGGAATGTGCTTGTCCCTTGAGTTGTTTCAAGTAAATCAAGGTCATCCTGATTCTCCATGGACATACCAACATTCAATCCCAAGCATTTACGTGGGAGGTACTTCTAAACTACCCAACCATACTTCATAATTTATTTTCTTTAGCTGCAAGCTAGAGGAAATTATGGTTATTTTCCTCCACATTGTTCATCAAGGTGGCTTGGGGTCCTTAGTTCATGAATCCCCTTTCCTTTCCCCCTCACTAATCCCTCTCATGGTATCGTGGCCAGTACTTTAAGGCTTCACCCATCTGTCAGTTGTGAGACATTTTTTAATTAAAAAATAAAACATTTTACAATGTTTATATGCCATGGCAAGGCAATCATTAATCATGATTAATTACATATAATCAATGGATTAAAAATGGGGTATTACATTCCCCTCCCCCTTCAAAAAGGAACACCATCCTTGGTGTGCTTTGCATCTCAACAACACATGCAATGCCTTCATCTTTCAGTCACTTCAACAATGTCTTACTCTCCTTGGTCTAGTCTTCTCTCATAATTATGGCATTTCAGTAGTACGCCTACAACAATAATCAAACAACATACATATTAAGACAATTTTAATGCATACATATTTCATTATTGTTCATCATTCAGGAGGGAATATGCATTTCAACACAATACTTATCTGTGCAATTCATGGATTTTCATGTATATGGCTACCACATTTACTCAGCTCATTTTTTCCCTTAACATACCCACTGTGCTCATGACCCTAATCGACAAATAACAAGAGTTATCCAAGTGTCCTCTTCCTTGCGGTCACTCACCTTCCAGGTTCAGGCATCCCCTTCTATGTTGCACAGTCCCTCGGGTGATCCATCTTGCTTGCCAAGGATTTCTCACATGGGAAGAGATCAGAGACTTCATCGAGTCTTATAGTCGAGGTGTCCCTCAAGCTCGCTTTGTCGAGGCATCCCTCAAGTTATCTCTAACACAAAAAAACCATATCAAGGCGATCATGGCATACAAGGTATTCATGTCACAACATTGGCTTTTCCCATTCTTTTCTAGCTCAACAACCATCATCTGTCCCTTAAGGATGGATCAGTCATCTCGCCTGTATCACATGCATATAGTGACCATGAGATATTTTCATCAATTTCAATCAAAACTCTTTCAATATGTTGCCCACGGATTTTAAATTTCACTTATCAATTTTTAGATATGTTCCTTATAGGAACTCCGATCGCATAAGTATGAGACTTCCTTCTCATAGCAGTTTGGCTCTTTTACAATCAACATGCATTGGTGTTCCTTATGGACTTATACTTTTTCCATATCCAAGACCATTCTTCCTGCAATTTCAATCTTCACACAACCAAACAAATTGTTAGTTTCTCATGCACATTATATTTGTATTGCACACTTGCGGTGGCTCACAAACAGTTCTTAAAATCGTGCATACTAATAATTGCATCAATTTTGTTCACTAATCATATGAAACTGAAGGAAATTATTATTCCTTACATACACATTTTCTTATCATACCAAGCTTTCTATAATGCATTCAATCTTCATAAGAATTCAATCAATGTGCCAATGTCCATGGCCACATTTACACACAATGCACCCTTGCATTGATTTCATATTACCACATTTTATGTTAGGTACTTCGCCATGGTGGGTTAGAACTTAACCAACCTCCCACCACATGGATTCTTTATCAACATTCATTATTACATCAGGAGTATGTTTCTTGCCTTGAGTTGATTGTGACTTCAATTCAACATAATATAACATGAAATTGAATTTTCACATATTGCATCCATGCATTCTTTCTTTGTTGGTAACCAGGGTGCCAATATTCATGGCCACCTGATTCCTCTCTTTACCATTTTAACAACTATGTTGGAATACTAGAAGGCCTTCCATAATGGGCAATCCAATAACTTCCCTCTCCCATACAACATGCATCTCCTCAATGAATTTAACTGATGTGTTGCTTATGAGCACTTCTATTCATAACCATTCACAATTAATCAATACATTCTTGACAAATTTGTTCATGATTTTCATGCAAGGATTTTAACCATCGTTGACTGCTAGAGGTTCTTCCCTCTATCATTCAGGTTCTCTTTTCTTGAATAACAACCTTCTTGGATGTCAATGACATTTATATAGTCAACCATAATCATAAATATATATCACCAAGATATAAAAAAAATTCAAAAGGGATCCTTACCCAATCCCTTCAAACAATATGCTACATTGACATAATTGTTTTTTATACATGTCTAGCTACCAACAACCTTTCTGACATTACCTCATCAATGGTGGTTCACGGGGACTCATGGGGTCCCTTTTGTTTTCAATCTTTTAACAAAATCCTTCTTGTATTTACCCTCTTCTCGAGGATGTCCAACATTGGGATATGTGCCCTCAACAAATCCAATTTTTCCTACATACAACAATTATAACCACAGTTATATCAGCTGTCAAGACAAATCAAAATGCATGTACCATAACATTTTACATCAGTAAACATTCTTAGATATGTTCTAGCATATATTTATGCACTCTATAACATTATTCCTCAATGAGTTCACTAGTGCAATCATAAATTTTTTTATTTCAGTTGATTGTACTTTTACACAACCATCAACATTTTCATGCTGGAAACATTCACACATAATAGTTTTCTCATTCTAGAGAAATACAATAATCAACAAGAGATGAGTCAAGGGATTCTCCATTTTTCCAACTCCGTTGCATAGTCTGGAATTTTTAGCTTAGCTAAACTATTTCCAAAACCTCTCTACCATTTTCACAATCATGGAATTATCCACAATGTTCATTCAATCATCATCATTGGTTTAGTTTGCTTCCACTAGTTGTACTGGTTTCCTTATAAACACATAACTCTTCTAAACAGTTGGAGTTTTAGAGTGAGAAAAGTGTTTTTCCTTTTCTCCATCTTTGCTTCTACATTCCACCCCTTTCTTGGGCCCACCTGCTCCATTTCCTCTAGCAATTTCAGTCAAGTTCCTCTTGACTTTTCCTCATTCATAGAGTCCTCCTCCCTTGAATCCAACAACACACTAACTCATCAAGGTTAGATTACCAATTCAATTATAGAAAAGTGCATTATGCTCATTAATCAATTAAAAACAGAATTCAAAATGATTAACATTTCATTTGCATGACTTACACACATGTATTATATTTTAAAATGTAATCCAAGATTCTTATACAGTTAGGTTTTACATCCCATTTCCAAATTTCCAACAGTCATTAGCTTGCATGGATCTGTTCTCCTGATAGAGTCCTTACATATTCCATCCACACAAGACTATATCAACATGCATCTTCCCCATTGCAATATCCAACAACACCTAAAATATCCTCAACCCTAATACAAAATCAACTTCATCATTTCAGTGATTTACCCAATTCTTCATAAAGAATTATAGGCATGCATACATTCAACTACACATTCAAACATGTGCATCTATCTAAAATCATTTACATTCACAATATGCTTTTATGCACTCAACAATATGCCTTAGTATATTGTGTGTATAGTTGTCACACTTTTATAACTTATACATGCACACCCATTAGAATCATTTTATCTTATGATTGTTCTCAATCATTTCATGCAATTTCCGAAGGCATAATCATAAGCATGTTTCCTTCTTCCTCATGGAAGTCAATGTCAATAGATCATTCTTGCTTGCTTTCTTATTCATCATTTCACACTAACTTTTATGAAGAATGTCATACAACCCTTCAAGCTAGTATTCAAACAAAACAACATAGACCCTTCTAGACAGGGTCAGCCTAGCAGGAACAATATTTTCCAACACACAACATGTACTAATCTTTCTCCACAATCAACCCGCTCTTGCCTGTATTCATACCAGGCATTCCAGTATGTAGTTAAACCATGCTTCTTGAGCATAAACACACACAAATACCAACAAGCGGGTACACCACTTGCACGTTTTCTAGGTCATTCTCATACATATTCAATTTTAATTAATATCAACCTTTTCTAATGAGAGCTTACAATCATTCCTATGACAAGTCTCACATGCATGTTCATAATTATGTTGCACTCTTTATATGGCAAAAACCAACAAGAGATCACTCTTTCCCATCTGCTACAAAAGCATTCCACAAATCATAAACTTTCACTTGGTAACTACAACATTAACTAGGGACTAATAGATACCAATCTCTATCTCTCTTCATGCCTCAAATTATTCTTGGTTAACAGACCTTTAATGAGGGAATTCTTACCTAATTACCTCTTACTATTACTTGAGCATGGCAAGCCATACCGGTATGGCTATCATCCCTCTCTAGATGTCATCTAATCCACTCGTCTTTTGGAGAGTGTCCAAGCACTCTCTTTACTAGATTATGGATCAATACTTCATTGATCCTTTGCCTTATATTCATAAGGTTGTAAACAACATTGTCCTCAGGATCTCCCCCAATTTTGGGGCCCCATACAACCCTTCTAGTCACAAAACCTATTTATATACTCTTAAATGGATATCCAACAACATGCCTCCTCCATTACCATACCAAATAGACTAACCATAACATCTCTCAATCAATTCCTTAATCACAAGGAATTATCCATAAGGGTCATATCCCTTATATAAACAACCATCATAAATGCAAGAGGCTCTGTCCACCCAAGAAGATATAAACCATTACAACTTATTAAATAAGTCCATTCATTCTCTGGAATTCATACAGTGCCTAAGAGTTGTCACCAATGTTCAATTTTTGGTTCATAGTCTACACAATCTCAATGGCATAGTCTTGCTCTAGATCCTCTGCTTTTGTGCTTTGTTCCCAAGCTACGTGGCTCACTCTTTGAGTCAAGCTTATATATTCTACCTCTGTGGCCTACCTTTGGCCACTCAGGCCCAATATTTGAACCATAGTACTAATAAGTTTTCTTATCAGTCCCATAACTCTGAAGTTTATCCTTCAGACTCTTAATGGCTTTACCAAGCCTGGAGGAGTTTTCTACAATACTCCTCTTAATTTGATTCCTCATCTCAGATCTATGAGGTTCCTTTCATGTCAAGTTGTCCATTCCGCTGTTATTTTCTTCATGGCACTGTGTTTCTCAACATTGTAACAATATGCCACAATTAGTTGATCATGCATTTGAAATGCATGTACTTACTTGGCCTTGATAAGACTTTTAGTGGCTCACAACAACCCTAATACTCTGGTCTTTGTTCCCATTTTTGTTCACTTTTACAATATGTTTTTAGTGTACATCAACAACACCATTATTTCAAATAAAAATATACATGGTTGGAACTTTTCTCCTCTCACAATTTAAGTAAACAAGACAGAGGAATAAAGTTATTTTTTAAACCACAAGATTGGTTTTCCCTCTTGTGCATACTTTGTCAAATGAGCCTTTCAGGAATCCCTTCAAGTTCTTCACTCTTAGCCTAGTTCTTGGCCCATACAGCTCGAGTGATTTTACTTGTCTCTGATACCACTATGTAACACACCCGACCCCCTAAAATTTCTTAGGGTGGTGGGATGTACAAGTTTCCTATTTTCTTTTCTCAAGCCACCTTTCTTAATCACCCCTCTAAATCCAAATCTAATCTCACATGTCAATTCTACTTATCGAGACTTTCCGACGACTGCAACTATGCTCAAAATCGAGCTCAGGATAAAATGTTATGGCATTTTCAAGTTTTCAGGCCTTCTTCCGCCTTCTTCCATGTGGCTCCACGTCACCCGTACCATCCGACGTGGCACCACCTGGTGCTGAGCTATCGGGATACGTATTCCTCCAACGTGGCATGTATCGGGCCAAAATATGGCTAGCATAACTTACACATCAACAGACGTAACTTGAAGGTGGATCCATGCCCAACCAGGCACTGGGATCCTATATATACCCAACAACTAACACAAAAACAACTTCTTGGTATCTGGTTAGCCGGTCCTTAGAACCATACCCCAACCGGGAACTTCACCCCACTGGGGACCTTACCCCACTGGGCAACTTACTTGACTAAGCACCGAGACCCCAAGGTAGTCAATAAGTACTTCTTCTTAAGGCTCCTCATCTGGTGGGTGCAGTTGGCAACAAAGACACATGGCGCAATGACATGGCATGACACATGGTGACTAACATCATCACGTCCTCTGGCCTTAGATAAAACTTTGTGCTAGAACTTTGAATATCCAAGACACATAGAACATTATCCTCAGGACATGTGGACAAGCCGTAGCACAACTGTGGATTGACGTGACACTACACGTCATCACAAGGCATAAGAGCTTCTTCCCACCAGACACCAGGACCCCAGGCTTCGCCAAGGCCCTTACAAACAAATCTCCACTCGTCTCGTGGTCCGGTTCTTAGGTGTGGTGACTAATCTCTCTCCTAATATTATCTAAGAAATTGCTGGTCAATATATCTTGGACTCCCAAATTTGACGGTTGGGATCTATTTTTGTCTCAAGGATGTATAAAGACCACAAACACATTCCTCGGCCCACCCACTCAAGTGTTGACACCTATCCACTTTCTATTGGAAAATATGAACGATACGTGGCTCAACTACGTCATCCTGAAGTCACAGGAACGTGCCCAAAACTCCTACTGCTCATCCACTTGCAAAGGAAAAAAGGACCATAACCCTTCCTGGAACCTTTCCCAACTGGGCACCAAGAAACCGGGGAAGAAACATAAATAATTGCATCCTTGGGAGATATGGTGGCCCAAAGGTCCGATTACTCCTCTTCACATCCAATAGTTGAGAACCCTCTGTCCTCATATTTACGACTAAGATTTAAGGGCACTAATTCAAAGGTTTACGCCCGACAAGGCCCACACAAATACAATGTCGATAAGTGTCATCCTCCATGGCATTCTATCCACCACACTGACATCATGTCTCACACTAGGGGTAACTATGGAGATCATGTCTCGAGGCCCACATGTAGCATACATGGAGTGCCGAGAGCCAGATTGACTAGCATAGTCCCATAGGGCCCCTCTTATTCATTGATGTACTGTCATACGTCACCAACAGAAGAGAAACATCCATCACACCAGTCTGGCCCGAGAGGACATCAGGTCTTTCTTCGTGAGGTAATAATTCTGGTATCGTGGTAAGTGTCACCCTAATAATTGAAGCATTTGAACATGTTGCAAAGAATTCTTTCTTGATTATAGAACGTTTGCTTGGAAATTATACCCTTTTCCTTATTTAACCTTGGTGGGTGTCATTGTGTCCTAGTAAGTTGGTCATCCTTGGGGATGGGGTGCTACTGAGCGTTCCTTGAAGAGTCATCGTCCATTCTCGATCATACTTATCACCTTCCATGTTCTTTCCATTCCATTTCCTCATCTTTTGGGATGTTCGGGTGCATTGACCCAGGAAGGGATTGTACCTCATTTCATGGGAAGAAGGGGTTGAAGGCCCAGAGGGAATGTAGCTGGAAAAAGATAAAATCCAAAATTATAACCTTCTAGATGCTTTCCCAAAGAGGTATTGAGAACAATGAAACATCTCTCTTAAAAGAATTGAATACTTGCAAAAGCAAAACTCACATATATAGATGCCCCACTTGTTGAGGGATCTACACAAGTGCAGTGTACCCTTTGCTTTACCCACATGGCACTTTGTGTACCTCTAGATTCAAGTGACATTGTGGTACTTCTTCAAGTCTTATGTTACCCAATTGAAGTACCTAACTGTGTTGGACTTTAATTAATTAATGACAATAAATGGGTTTGGAAAAAGGATGCATTGAAAATGAAGGTGCAACACACCCTCTACAAAGGCACCCATAAATGAGACAATGCGAACCCTTGTATGTCATGAGCCCCATTCCCAAAGGTCTTACCCACTCCATCTCACACTCATACATGACTTAGATGTGTTTCTCTTGGAAAACACCCTTGACTTGAGGACTGTCTGGGCCAATAGAATTCCTTGACACCCCTCCCACACCTAAATTTGACAAATTATATAACGTCTGTTAGAACATAACTCAAAATTTCGAATAAAATCCAAAATTTTGAATCCTTTTTGAATTTGTTCTTGATTTTGTCATTTATCAATAAAATTTAGCTTTAGAATCACAATTTTACACAGTAATAAAATGTTTTATTATGTTTTGACAGGGCAGATTAATCCTTAGTCGTTAAACCTGATGCTTATCAAAATTGACTATTTGCAGGACTTCCGGGATTCAAAGCTATGAAATGTTTAATCAACGGTATAATTCCCATTTGAAGTTCCTCTTTGGGACTTTGTGCTGCGACGGTCTAAGCTTAAACGTTTAAAGGTCCTAATAACCCCGAAGTCACGAAGCTCCGAAGTCCCGAAGTTCTAGAATTTTGTTTTATAAAGTGAAGTACTCAATTGATGTGTCCTATGCCACCTGACACTCTTTACACGTGGCACTCATTTTGGGCATTTTTGGACACATAATTCACACGTTTCAGGATGACACGTGTCACTCATGTTCTCACGACACGTCATCATATGTAACACCATCCTACCACATCACTCTGGAAGACTGTCCTATGGGATATCATATTATCAACAAATCCACAAAGTAGTGCCAGAGTTATGGAGTGTTGAAGCGCCAAAGATTAAAGGTTAAGACATGATTTATTAGGCACAATTAACGATAAGTAATCACTTCACAACTTCGGCCTTCGGAGTAACTTTAACATTTCTATAACAATAATCCTGAAGTCGTGAAGCTCTAGAGTCCCAAAGTTTGAAGTGTTGAAGGCTTAAAAAGGCAAAGCAACGGTTAATTAAAGTAAATCTTAATTAAGAGATAATTAATCACTTCACGACTTCGGCCTTCGGGAGATGTTTAGCATTCTCTATTCAAATCCTCGAACATCGAAGCATCGAAATAATACTTTAACTAATCACGATTATTAAGGTAAATTAAACATGATCAGTGTGAAATATTTGAATAAAGTTCGCTATTGTCAGGCAATAAGTTTGCCAGCTTTACCATGATTATTCTGTGATTCGAATTAATTAATGATTGAATGTAGAATTAATTACTGTTTTGTATTTTGATTTGATAAACGATTTGAACTCTATATCATTTATCCATTCACATCCATGATTTTATCTCTTCTTTGCATTCGTATTTATAAGTCTTGTTTTCTTACAAGAGCTAATATTGTAGACGGAAAATCATGGCACCGCGCAAAGCATAAAGAAGATAAGATCTGTCTATAGAAGAGTTGAACCTAAATTCAGATACTATTGTGTGCCTAACAAACATCATCAAATCATGGGCACATGTTTATGAAATCCTGGAAGACGAGAAGTCCATCCCTTCAAATGAATAAAGCGAGGGAGAAGATGTGTTAACTATAAATAAGCTCAAGGAGGTGGCCAAGTCAGAGCTTCATAAAGTCACAGCAAGGCCAAAATTTTTGCCCTATACGAACATGATATGTTGGGCTCTGGACCATGTGGACATACCAACCAGAACCATCTATAGCCATCAAAGGACTATTGTCAGCTCGTTCCGACCCGAAGACATCCAAGTAATGTATAAATTGTCTAGTAATCCCAAATATGTTTACAATGCACCATTTGTGAAGAAATTTGAGAAAGACGAATGTACATATTATGACAGTATTGTCCATGATATAGTTAAAACCTAGCGGGGAAATGAAAACAAATTTAAAGCAGATAGTCATGACATATATTCTACAACTTCTTGTGATGCACACATTATGTATGTAGCTATGATGCTTTGTAGACTGTATGGAAAGAAAAACCTTGCACATTTCACTATAGATTGGGTCCCTATAATTCATGAAGTTGCAGAAGGTTTTATTTTTTATTGGGGAAAGCTGATGTCTGATAATTTGGTCAAACAAATAGAGGTTTATACAACTCAAAAATCTAAATGAGAGCATGCTCCCTTTTATATGTCTACATATATTATGGATGTTATATGTTTCAAAACCCCATTTCCACTGATGAATTGGAACTGGACCCCAATAGTCACTGAACCAATACATATTTATCATTCCAAACTATGGGAGGAAAATGCAAAAGATTGTTTTTATGAGATTTACCACAGTGTTGTTATTACAATTCATGAAGTCTTATATGGTAATCCTCCTCCCATAATTTCTAAACAAATAATGGGGAATCTAGATGCAATTTCATACTGGTATATTGAAGAAAATTTCTCTTATATCATATTTTTTGGTTGTTATGCATATGCTCCTACTCTGCCTAGTTTTCTACCAGATAGACTTGTCTACAGGGAGGTAGCATATCAGATAGTTTATGTTGGTATCACCAAAGAATTGAAGGTTGCACAGAAAAGGGCATGGCCAACCTATCCCATACATGTTGGTATATTTTCATTGTCAGGTTTTGGACATGCTAAGGTTGAATCTTCAACCTTACATGATATTACATTGTCTACCGTTGAATTCAAAAAGCATGATCCACATAAAGTGGTTTAAAACCATTTGGCCCAATTCAATATGAATATTTCATGAAAATTCACATTTTGATGAGGTTTTCAAAGTAGCTAGATCATATGATAAAGTTATATCCAGGTTCCAGAATCTTCCTGGCAAAGAACAATCGAATTTTCTTAATTTCCAAAAGCACAGGAGGAGTGGTTTGCCAAATATTTTACAAGCAACACAACGTCTTACTCATAATGGTAACCCAACTTCAAAACTGCTACCATAATCCAATCCCAAGCAACATGAATTGCCTAAGGTCAAACCTAAGGAAATTGAAAAAACACCAGAGATAATATCCAAGGATACAACAGTGACATAATAATTTCTACTAGGTAAGACCTTACAAGAAACATTTGCAATGTTTGACGCCTTTATGAAGCATGGACACACTTTTCCTCAGATGACTTCAAACAATGAAACTCTTATAAATGATGTTACTTCTCAAAGGGAGTCTACTGCACTTGCAATTCCCATCCCATATTTAACTCCTCTTGCAACAAATTCTGGGATACCTGATTTAGAGGTAGTGAACGTAGATGATTTGACACCCATTGAAACAGAAGAAATGCCTTCATTAGATTTATTCTTTAGTAAGAAAATAAAATCTATTGTACAAAGGGAAATTCAACAAAAAGGAGAAATAATTACTAAAAGGAAAACAATTCATATATGATGGACAAGGATATAGTGACCTTGAATTCACAAGACATGTAGCAGATTCTTTAGGGGATTTTGAAACAACTAATTTATGGTCAGTGGATAAATTGAGAGAGAAACTTGACCAGAAAAACCTTACAATTGAGCAGTTGCAAAATGATTTGAAACAAATAGAGGTCATTTTTAGGGAGAAAGACAATTCTAAACTAGCTCAGGTCAGACAAAGTTATGATCAACGGATCAAATAACTAGAAGAGAAACTGAGAACAAGTCTTCAAGATCAACACATGAGTAAGAATACCATTTCTAAGAGAGATGCATTCATAAGCCAATTACAAGCCCAAATAACTACAATTGAAAGTACAAGAATTGATATCTCCGCCTTTAAGAAACAAGCCTTGGAGGTCAATGAAGCATTGCATATAGCTCAACAAAATTTCTATGAAAGTTTGGACATTATCTAGAAGCATTATCATGTCATCAATAATTAATTGCAAATTATTGTTGATAAAGAGAAAGAATATATCACCGCTAGATCCAAACTTCATGAACTCATAGTTTGGAAGCAATCTCAATATACCAGGGCTAGTTTTGTTTTCAAAGATTGAACAATTGAAAGGAGAAATGGAATTAAAATCTTGGGAAAATAATCTTGAAGAAAGGAAAAGATTAGCTTAAGAAGCAAAAATTGCTTGTCTAAATGCTCTTTTAATGGTGGATGTAAAAATGATAGAAATTGATCTCGGTGATGTTCACTCTTCTATTGGGATAGTTGAGGTTGAAAAAAGAAAGGAAAATTTGAAGAAAAACAAGGAAATGATGCAAAATACTATATTGCAGGTCAATCAAGTTAATTTGCAAGTTTTAAATGATCTTCTCGTCAAGCAAAGTTTACAATATCATAATACTCAACAGGCTGCTATAAAAGTTCAGAAGAGTTTACCATTAGTGCATAAAAATGTTTTTACCTTTGAATTGAATGTTAATACAGAGCCCCAAAAGTTTGTAATTGCATTATTAGATTTTCACACGCAATACAAGGATCAACAGAAGACAACTGTATCCACGAGCAAATGAAGGAAGGATAAGCCTTAATACAACCATAAATCTATGAAATTTCCAGAAGAAAGACAGAGGTTCAAATCTTTTGTAATATTTAGTTAGCCTAGATTTTATTTTACCTTGAGATCTAGAAGTGTGGAAGTCTAACCAATTTTGGTTAAGACGATTTTGTATAAATAAACACATTAGAGATATAATGAGGGATTTTTCTTGCCTGATGTAAAGAGAGACTTCTTAATACAAATCCCTATAGAAATACAGAGATTCTAATTCTCCTTTCTTTGAGTTATGTGTTTTGTGTGTGTTGCTACTCCATCATAATCCATTTTATTCACTCTATGGTGTTTAAGGAAAGAAAGATTGAAATTTAGTAATACATCTACTATAGTTCATTTAATTAGATGTTTATTCAGGTATAGATTTTCCTCTATTTTATTATAAGTAAAATAAGACCTGTATCTGCATAAATAATCTCATCTTCATTCATCTTTTGAACATACATTTCACGTTTCTTCTATTGCAAATAAGGTACTATTTATCAACATTGGATACCTTGCATTGTTTGTCAATTTTGTTTGCTCTAATTCTACTTTCCATCTCTTGATTATTGATAAAACTCAAAGGAAGGGATATTGC
>ML799827.1:519340-534504 GCA_009831015.1 Picea engelmannii | reverse complement strand
TGGACAATAGCACGACAAGTGATAAGACTCAGGCAACATATCTGTTAATCATAAGTCTACGAAGCAGGAGGCAACGCAAACTCTCCATATGTCTGGAAGAGTAACCAAACGGTGGAGGACACAACTCTATATAGTGAGAAAAATCTTCCTAAGGTCGTACTACATCCCATAGTCTAATGATCAAACAGACATATGTGCTTTATCCAAGGGTGACTCATTATGCTGCAAATAAAGAAAATACTTTTCCCATCCTCTTTTTGGGGTATATTTGATGTTTTTTTGTTCTTTTTGATAGTTTTTGAAAAAGAATAAATGAATATTACATTACAATGGAGGAATGAGTACTGCAAACATACAAGCTCGAGGCACAAGGACAAGACTGATGTTCTGGTAAAATGATACTCGGAAAAAATCCTCCAGCGGCAAAAGGTGTTAAGACGCAGAAGCAAACTGTTACAAGGTTGATGGATAAGGTATGCAAATGAGGTTGATAGAACACACAATGGTAACGTGCTTCGATGTAAGTTTAACGAGCCCAGAGAAGGTAAGCTCGACGGTTTTTCATATTTAGAGAGTCTGAAAAAGCATAAAAGGAGACTCCAGTGGGGTACCTTTTTCGACAATAGTCTAGTCGGTTCGAAAAAGGGATAAACTAGCACCGATTAGACGTCAATTCAAAACCATTTTAACGAGTGTGACAAGGACAAGATCACTTGGCCATTTTTTCATTTTTAAAGAGTCTGAAAAAAGCTTAACTATGGACTCCGTCAAGAATATTCTTCTGGACCAATTTAACGAGTGTGAAAGAATAAGGTCACTCGACGATCTTTTCAATTTTAGGGAGTCTGAAAAGAGCTTAACTATGGACTCCGTGGGGGTTTCTTTTTCATAAATTTAGTCCGACAGGCCCGAAAAAGGAATAAAATTATACCTGAGGATACTCTTCTAAAGAATGAGAATTCAATAGAGTATTCCTTTGTTCGTACAGTTGACCGTCCGGACCGAAAAAGGGGTAAACTACCGCTGGACAGACGTGACTTCAAATTTTAGTTTAACGAACGTGAAAGGTCACAAGATCGCTTGACAATATTTTCATTTTTAGAGGGTCTGAAAAGGGCTTAAAAGGAGACCCGTTTAAGGAACGTTCTTCTGGACCAATTTAACGAGAGTGAAGAAACAAGGTCACTCGACAATCTTTTCATCTTTAAGGAGTCTGAAAAGGGCTTAAAGAAGACTCCATAATGGTTACTTTTCTCAGTTAATCCAGACGAGATCGAAAAGCATAAATGCATTCTCGCCGGATGTTGCTTTCGGATCTCAAAGCGAGCTTGAAAAACAACAAAGTTAGCTCATGATAGACTCTTTGTGGGTCGATGCCTGGCATCTCCTCGGGAGAGCTGTATGCTCTGATGAAAACATTGTCTATGACGCCAGGGGTTCTAGAGATATTGATAGGTATCGTTTCAGCAACGGTTGCCATATTACCCTCAGCATAGATCTTGTGTGTAGCTAAGGGATTAGTATGACAAGACCTATCTCCAGTCATAGTCATGGTGAATTCTCCTGCTTTGATTCGACTTAACTTTGGGAGGAAATATGATCTGTGATGAAGATATTCCAAAGGTTTGTCCGGAATAGTCATTGCTTCGATTACTGCTTCGTCATAAGGCAAGACTAAGTCTAACGAATCGATGGTAGCCAGAGAACCCTGAGCCCAAATAGGCTCTAGAAGTGGATCCAACTCTTGTGTGGGAGTCGGATCAGGGTTAGCTGAAGCTTGATGGACTAAAGAGTACGCTACTTCAGTAGTCGACAAGGGCATAGACATACCAGAGTGCCCTGTCTCATCCATCGTGGCTGATGGGGAAGGAAGAATCCACAGATCCACAAAGTAATTTGTGCGGAACGACGAAACTTGAAAAATCTCAGCCTTGTGGTGATTAGAGATAAACTTGACATCGTTATGACGAGGTGGGTAATCAAAGGTACCCATCAAGGATGGGCACAAACAAACTCCTACGTTAATGACACCGGGCTGAGGATTATCAATCATGGAAACCGTGGATGCCCCCAAAGCTGGGTCAGGTCTAGAGAAGGACAACTGATCGATGGTCACTATCCGGCCTTCATGTGGAAACAATAAGACTCGGAAAACTGTAGCAACCACAACTTGCATAGAATAAGTCCAACTCCTACCTAACAAGAGATTATAGTCGAGGGGGGCATCGACTACCTCTACTTCAACGCACACGATCTTTCCTCCTAACTGCACGGGGAAAGAAGGAACAATGCCATGTGGTCGGAAAGAACGACCGTTGAACGCAGTGAGGAGAGTAGGTGATGGAGACAAAGCGGGCTGACCAATGGCCTTCCAACATGCTAATGACATAACGCAAGTCGAAGCGCCCTCGTCGACCACTGTGCGAAAGATATTCCGTGTAAAAGTTTTCGTGGTATGAGCCACTACTATCTAAAACGCGACGTGGTAAGGCAGACGAGGTTTTAAGTCGGCCGTATCTAACATGATGGTACCCAGGTTACAAGTCACAGTAGAGCCTAAAGCAGTCAACAAGTCTTTTCTCTGAGCAAGGCAGCTTTGGAGGACCTCCAAAGCAGACATCGCACAAGGGGTTTGTGATAAATCTTCCACCACAGAGTAATTCTGGGCGGCCCTCGCGTTTGGGTTGTGAGAAGCTTTTTTAAATGCACCTTTTGGGATGCATGTCATTGTTTCACCCAACATCTTCTCGATCTGTAGAGGAAGAGGTGGGATCTCCGCTTCTTTACCCTTCTCAGAGGCGCATGGTTTACTATAGTCGTGCACTCTAGTCGTTATTAAGGCATCACCCCTAACCATATATACGTTCACGGCAGAGGAATTGTTCGGAGGAGGGCATGTTTCCTGGCTGCCCCCTTCGGCACTTGTAGAGGCTTGAGTTAAATTTTGCCCATGCTTAAAGGGATTAGTCAACATGGCTTGTTGTTGCTATGTGAAAAAATTTTGGGCCTCTGCAAGTCGAGGACAAAGATGGGTCGGGTGGTCTTCCGCGCACAAGTTGCACGGATACCTCGCCTTCCGTTTTTTCGTGGTGCCTTCGCCAGCATTATCAGTGGGTTTTTTCTCCCCCTTACCCTTCTTTCGTTGTTTTTTCTTCCCTTCAGGCTGCTGGTTGGCCTTTGGGTTAGTCGTCTGCACGGAGTGTACTTCCGATGTTTGGGTAGGAGGAGCAGCCAAAGCAGTAGTCCGGCTGGCCGCTGAGTGTTGGATAGATAACTATTGCAATTGTTTTGTCAATTGCTCAGCGGGCTTGGTTTGTGCTGAACCAACAATACCGTCGGCATGTGGTCCAACTCTTTGTCTAGTTTTATCCAGTATTGATCGTGGAGCATCCGACAGGATGTTGTATAATAAACCAGACTGAGAATAGATAAGCTCAAACTGTTGAGCCCTCATGATGGCATCTTCTTCGGAGAAAACCCTAGAAGTTGCGACGTCCTTGGATAATTGTGGGACCAAAGACTTAAGGAACCACTCAAGCAGGAATGCTGGTGGGACTGGTACTTTAATTAGACTCTTTCGGCGTCTCCACTCTCGGATATGATCAGAGATATGGTCCGTCGTTGTCTATTCGAAATTGGTGAGCAACTCTGTGCCAGCGTCATATCTCACAGGTAACTGGAAATGGTTAAGGAAAGCCATCACCAATTCGCCAAAGGAAGAGTATCGTGAGAGATCGAGCTCGATGTACCATTTTGCGACACTCCCGATGAGAGTGCGTTGAAACAATCACAACTGAACGGAGTCATCTTTCAGTGAGTTAGATGAACACCAAAGATGGAAGGTAGTCACGAGATCACTTGGATCTTCGTTAGGCTTGACCTCGAACTTTGGAATGTCCGAAGGAAACTTCGTCGGCATAGGAGGCCAACGTGGATCGTGACAAATAGGATTGTTTAACAACATTGTCAAATCTGGTAAGTGTAACATCGCCAAGAATGGTAGTTTGGGTTGCTGTTGATAGCCTGGAAAAAAGGGTCCTAGAGTTTGACTGGCACCAGGTTGCCAGGAAAAGTTTGGCTGTTGGCCCGGGTTCTGGTAGAAACCATGGCCCTGACCAACATAAGGATTTTGCATCTGTGGAGACATCATTGGCTGATTCCCAATGAAGGACATAGGATGTTGGGCATTCATCGTGTTTGACGGACTTTGGGAAGGATTACCCCATGCCGGTCTTGCTGGGAGAGGCATAGAAGTCTGTCCGGGGTTCCATTGACTGTGGAAAGAATTACCCCAAAACGACATTCTAGAGGAGGGAACAGATCCTTGTCCTGAGTTCCAAGGTCCTGGTATATGTGCCCCCGATGCAGGAATAGTACCCTGCGCCGGAGTAGATTGTCCAAATATGGGAGTGCCCCCAGATGGGAAAGCAGTGGATGTGAAAGTATTGTTACCAAACGTCCCGTTCCAAACAAATGATGACGAACCTACCGACAGTGTTTGCACAGGGGTTCCTTGACTCCCGACTCCAAATGAACTCGTGTGTGCAGGCTGCCCGACGGACTGCTGATGCAGACCACCAAGCGAAGGGGACGAAGGAGAGATATGACCTCTAGCATAAGGAAAAACGTTGAAAGGGACAGGAATGCCCCCAAGTTGACCTTGCATAGGAGCGTTAGAGCTCCCTACCCCCAGACCCAAAGTCTGTAAAGTGGAGTAAGTGAGTGCAGGACTTGTTTCCGAACTAGACATACCGTATGAAAACGGAGAGCCTGTCGCACTAGGTGTGAAGGGGTTTGTGGCCGCCACGATAGATGGGGTCGGTCCACTGTGCGACGTAGTTGTGGCCGAGACCATGGTGGCCCTGATCGACGATGGCAAGTTAGGAGATGCTTCTCTTGTGGTAGCAACGATGGTGGGAATGGAATAATTCCCAGAGGAAGTAACAACGTTTGGTTCCATAACTATGTGAGGCACTGACAGGCGTTCGTAAAATTGGATTGGTACAATGACCGATGGCCAAGTATCAGTGGTCGGGGTTTCAACCGAACCAAGATTGGCGGTTGATCCCTCCGGGAGTTGTTAGGGGTCAATGGTTTGTAACCCGGTTGCTTCGAAAGACCCTTGTTGGTCTAGCTTTCGCCTCAATGGTGGCAGGGGTGGCTCCAGTATAACCGGCGACAGGCCCAGGAGCCTTCGTGACCGGCGGAGCTCGGGATCCTCCACTGTGTGAGAAGATCCAAGACACGCTAAGGTATTCTACACGTTCAAACAGTAACACACACTAAAAAAGAATCCCTTAAGAGATAAGACAAGCAAACACTAACTATTTTGAAGAACAGTTACAACAACCAACACTAGAGCAACTTACCGGTGCAAGTGAAACTCGAAAACGGAAGCACCCTCCGGGTATACTCTGCAAAGCGTGGCCTGATGTCTGTCCTAGGTACCGCGATATACCCCCGCAGTCACCTGTGTATGTCCCTAAAAATATTGGCAACTAGTTTTCCAGCACGCGAACAGTCACCAGGCGGGTACAATAGATAGTCGGGTAGACCACAATGAGCAGGGTATCAAGCCCAAAACCTGTCAAGGGTATCAAGAGTAAATGGTCCAGAAGACAACTGAGGACCTCGAATGGATTCGAGACCCACGAAGCTCCGTGGAAAATGCAAACGACGGAATCCCTCAACAAATCCTCGATATGTGTTCTCCATTACGCTTGGTCCGGTTTTGGAGGGGTTATCTCCGCTACCTTTCCTCACGCGACCTCGTGTTTATCCCCTGTGTTAGAGGGGGGTCCCGGATAACTTCCACGTAACTGGACTTCTACACTCCCTATCACAGACTCCAATGTTTGAGTTTGAGTGGCCTTGGAGAGTTTCCTCTCCAACCTAATCCAAGGCCCTAGTCCTGAACTAGTGTATGAACCCTACAAACAAAAAGTCTAATAGATTTTAAATTAGCATTTCTTTTATGGGATTTTTTACATCACAGGATATGAAGGTGAAACTGATGATGTGTAAAGACTCAAAGCAAAAAATGAATGAGAAATGCTAGAAACAAAAACTTTTACAAAAAATGCAAAAATCAACAACTTTTCACCAAGAAAGACTTCTTTTCTTTTCAATTTTTCTAAGATTTCATGCAGCAAACATAAAGGAATTTTCGCTCCACTACGAGCTACTTATGCTCTAAATGCACCGCAAAAACTTATGAACAAAAAGACTTCTCCCTAGCTATTGATGTAGAAACACAATTTTCAAACAAAGAAGAAAACGAGAAAGAGATATATATATTTTTTATTTAAGTGCTAAAAGAAGCAACAAAGGGAAAATGCCGACAAGCATAAAACCAAGAAAACAAAATAAAATTCTGGCTTAAAGCGCAGATCACAAAGAACCAGGGCAAAGACACACAATGGAAATCAAGAAAGCACCGATTCTTACGCTTGTCTAAAAACCATAAAACAAAATTTTTCTTTTTTATCTTTCCTATCAACTATCAACTAAGAAAAAACAGGCTAAGGGTAAGAGGCCCTAACCTACTGACTGTGCAACCCTAGACTCAAACCCCTGAGAGGAGCACTTCTCACCACAGGAAGGGATGACTGCCCTACCCTGATTGAAAAACAACCTGTCAAGCCCGCTACTGTCACTGAAACAACACGCGTTCAAACGCGTGCTGAGCTACAACAGAGCGCAGGTACCAGCGGGCTGTACTTGCACAGGCCGCGTGTATGTATAAACTCCAAGACAAAACTAAACACAGGCAGCCCAGCCCTGGAAGAGGCCACTGGTATTGATAACCAGGGTCTCCTGAAGGCTTGGATGCTTCTTCTAACAATAAAGAAAAAATAATTGCAATGAATAACAAAACGCAATAAAGCAAACCGAGACAAGACTGTGAACCAACAAGACTCAGACAGGATCCAGAAAGCCCCCTGAGAATGTATAATTCTGTCAGGGAAGAGGAGGACCGCCTCTCAAGCTCTCTGACTCCTACACTTTACTGAAACCTCTACAACTAGCATTCACACGCGGGCTGTAGAAGGTTAGGGCGTGGGTTACACGCGTGCATGCCTTCTGCAGGCCGCGTGTACCTCTGTGTGTCCCGATAATTATTGTCAAGCAACAATCAAGGAAAAATCTGGTATCAAGAACCAGGTTCCCAGCTAGCTCTGACCTAACAGAAAACAGACAAACAAAGAAACATAAAATCTAATCCTTTAAACTACCCAAAAACCTCAACTAAATCCGGAAACCCTAAAGAGTAATATCCCCAGTGGAGTCGCCAACTCTGTTGTTGGGAAAAATACCCTGCAGACTAGTAAACTAGGGTTCAGGTTTGCATGCAGATTTATGACCGTAAAAGAAATTATTTTTTATCCTACCACCCGAAACTTAAAACCCCTTTTCACATACATACATGGAAAGGAACCACTAACCTTTTTACTGATGTTTGGTGTAGATACTCCGTTGTGCTTTGCCCGCTTGCTTGCTCCGCTCCTTCCAAAGACAATCCTGCAATCAAGACAAAACACTACGCATGCATGCTATCTTTCTACTTGAGGGTTAGAAATTAAGCATAAATTAAATAAATCATATATAACTCATGCATTGGGACGGGAAAAATATTCTTTTATTATTTTCAAAATGAATCAACTTACAATCAATGTTGAGACCGACCACCGTTCCTTGATCCTGATCCTGGGCTCCTCCTCTTCTTTGTCCTCCAACTGCTTTGCGTTAATTCTCCTTAGGCTTGAGGAAAGTCTAAAGGGTTGGGACAAATGGATTCGGCAATTGGGCAGAGTTTCTTCGCTATAATTTTCCTCCTCCAAATAGTACCCCTACCCCTTCTTTTATAGGCTAGAAGGAGCTAGGGTTTTGGATGAACTCTCGGCCATGCATGGCTAGGAGTTTCAGTTAACTGACCCATAGCCTTTTGTCTCGTCGGCAACTTTCCTGTTTTTGTGCTTTGTTAGGTAAATGCGGGCTATAGTAGGCCTGCCAGCGTTCAAACGCGTGTAGTAGTGGGTTAGGGCGCATGTGACTTAACCCAGAAGGATTTTCAAAAAGGTTTCTCAGCAGATGTTTTGGCAATGAAGGGATATGAGTTGGCCTGATGCTAGGTAAGCATGTGTGGTGCAATTTAGGGTTATAACAAGAGGTCGTTGCCTTTGGAGGCACTATGGTAGGCCTAGACGAGGGCTCCCACCTGCTCCCGCTTGGACGCTAGCCTTTGGAGGCTTGGGTGTCACTTACCTAGCCTATGACATCACCATGACGAATGCTAGGGTTTGATCACATGGAAGGAGGTTATGGCACATCGTTTTGGCACATGTGGCATGGTTACTGGGCTTTGGAGGCCCAACATTCCATTAAGAAACCTCAACGTTCCACATTGGATGCCCAACGTCACCCTTTGAGGGTCATTTTGTAAAAAAATGAATTTGTTTTAATTTTAATGAGAAAATTAAGAAGTAGGCTTAGATTTGTGAAAAGACACAATTTTTGGTTAATAAGGTTAGGATTTCCCATATAAATATGGCTAGCCTAATTCAGTTTTTCATGATAACTCTTCCTCACAAGAGGACTTTGGTGTGAAATCTTCTCCCTATTGAGGATACTTGGCTGAAATTACTAGTGCACACCTTCTTGGAGAGGCTTCTTTGGATGTTACTTGGCTATTTTGTGGTGGTAAAGTGCTAAACTAATGTTTATTATTGATTATTCTTGGTGAAAGGAAGTAAAATTCTACAACTTCTTTTATGCATTGAATGTTTGTGGTTAACTTTACTTACTTCATATTGAAGATTATGAAATTGCTTATTGTAAACCCTGGGAAAGGAACATAAGGTACTTCTTCCTTTCTCTAGCTTATTCCACTTTCTATTTTGTCAATGATATCTTATCTAAACTAGGCTCCTAAATCCCTAAAGCGCTAGCATTTTAGGATCCTTGTTTTAGAGGCTTGTTGCAAATATATATTTCAATAGTTCAAGGAGAGAGGGTTACACTAGGGCCTAATAGTGCTTATGCTCTAGTAGAATCCATCTTTAAGTCTTGAATGCTAGAGGCCTTGAATTGCCAACACTTCTAGCATTTATCCTTTTGTCCTTTGAACAATATTATCATTGTCATTTTTCTCCAAGATAACTTGCTGCTGTAATTGACTCCATAAACCCAAGAGGCACTAATTTCTATGCTCTTGTTGAAGGATTTGATCAAAACAACTCTTACACTCTCTTCTTTGAAGCTTATAATAACATCTCCTAACCCTAACTTAGCTTAAAACACTAACTTAGTGGCTGTTGTTACAAAACACTGCTACAACCACCTTAATTACTGCTAATTTGTCACATAACTAACTTTATATGCTAGATGAACCTACAAGAATTTGCTTGTGACAATTGATAATCATTCTACATAATAAATGCTAAGTTTTCATTGTCTTTTCAAGCATTTCTAAAGTGTTTCATTTGCAACTGTTACAAATTACTTTTTGTTGTTGTAAACTTTCACTTTGCTGCAATTTTATATCAACTAACTTATTGTCTATTGTCCTTTGAGGCTTTACTATCATTTTTGTACTAGAAATTTCCATATATATGCTCTGTTGTTCTTGTTCCAGGTAGATACATAAATTACTCTTCATTTGCCTCAATCTCTTAGACATAAACCTTGTGATTTTGGTAACCAATGAGAGGGGGGATAAACTTGACCTTAACCTTAGCTTTCCAACCCTTTAGGTTACCAGGGACATCTCCCCTAGGATTAAACTTGCCTATCCCTAAAACGTGGGGATTTCCTATTAAGGTGACAGTGATAGGTTATCCCGTAGTTACGCCAATTTCCCCTACTTATCTTGGGATTTGGACAAGTACAAATTGTGTGATAACACTATGCACACAAGAGATCATTTGCATACAACCCTTCATTTTCCTTACCAATTCTTGTCCATAACCATGCAATTACATCCATTATATCAACATGGAGTGTTTTTAGTCTTCAGAGTAAATTAAAGAGTTCATACATTTGGATGTGCAAATCATACATAATACATACGGTTTTATAATTACACCAACACAAAGGCTTGCAATTGGAAGAAGCATTCAACCCATTAAACTAGCATAAACACTAATGAATGCAAATATAGGAACCAACTATTCATTATATTCAAATACACAGAGCACAAGGAATACTTATCTGTTTACAAGTTGTAGCCAACCCAACTAACTGTGGGTGAGCGCTTTTCCACCCAACCATAGGCTCTGTTGCTATATCACTTTGACATCATGCCAAGCCATGATACCACCAAGGGAGTATCGCAATTGACTCAACAAGTCAAGGAATGAATCATGAAGGTTACTCTCCTTCACTCCACTGGAAACAAAAAACGTTTCCCTCTTCCCAACAACAAAAGTTTCCCTCTTCCCACCAAGCTAAGGACCTCCAAGAGTTTGTCAGGTGCCTTCCCTGATGGATTTCCTCTACAAAAGGGAGTCCCTTCACAACTACACTATCCTTCAGTGACCTCCCCTTACCAGTGTTGGTTTCTTTCTATCCAACACCAAGTCATGGTCCTCTTTTGCTGTAGTCTGGATATGAGTCTTCTTCGTTCTAGGGTGACCATTCATGTCTTGGGAAAGCTTCCTATTTTCTTCAAGAAAACTTCTCAGTTTCACTATGTTTCTTAGAACTGAGTGCGTGAGCTTTGCCTTCTCCCGCACATGTGTTTGGCTTCTGTTGCACGAGTTCTCCTCTCGCTCAAGCACAACCTCCTTTGCATGTTGTTCCTTTCCAAAATAAAACTGACGTCCTCTACACACACACGTGCATGTATCTGCACAAAACGTGCATGTACCTTGAGTTGTTCCAGGCAACTCGAGGTCATCTTAATTCTCCATGGATGTACCAACATTCACTCCCATGCATTTACATGGGAGGTACTTCTCAACTACCCAACCACACTTCATAATTGATTTGCTTTGGCTACAAACTAGAGAAAATTATGGTTATTTTCCTCCACATCATTCATCAAGGTAGTGTGGGGTCCTTATCACATGAATACCCTTTCTATGCCCCCTCACTAATACCTCTCGTGATATCATGGTCAATACTTTAAGGCTTCACCCATTAGTCAGTTGTGCAACATTTTTCAATTAAACAATAAAACATTCTACAATGTTTATATGTCATGGCATGTCAATCATTAATCATGATTAATTACATATAATAAGAGGATTAAAATGAAGTGTTACAAGTGCTTATTAATGTCATGCTTATAATCAATATACGTTGATATGGATAAGCGCATTAATCCTTGTATTTACACAACAGTTTTTAAACTAAGTGATGATATAAATATTAAAACATAGTTATGTTTTTTATATTATTAATATTTTAGGTATTTTGACATTTTAGATCTAAGACATTATATTCTATACATTTTATAATTTTTTTTAATAAAATTAAACTATTTTGCTTATACCCTTAATCATGAAGCAAGGCATTTATGTTCTAATTCACTTGATGAAATTAATTGCCTTTACATTCTAAATTATTTTATTTTTTCACAACATATATAGATATAGGGATATGGTCATTGGGTTGACCTTTTTTTTTAAAAGACAATCACTTATTAAAGTTTAATGAATATTGTACTTAATTAAAAAAAGTGATATGAGCATTGCATTTTTATATGTTATTATTGAATTTTATTTATTAAAAAACAAAATAAAATAAAGTAAAAATTATTGTCATTTTTCAAGTGATATTTTGGTTTTGATGTAACCAATTATATATATTTTTTATTGTAATATTTTTATGAGAATAAGTACTAAGTTATATGATCAATATTACAAAGTTTGTATGTTTTTATGATTTCTCATTTACTTTCTTAATTTTTATATTCAACTTAGTATTTATTTACTTTCTCGGTATCTATATTTGGCATGAACTAGCCACTTTGTGACATATCCACTTGTTTTGAAACTATTTTCATCTCACAATTGTTATATATGTAAAATTACATGCATTTAATGAAGATGTTATGCATAATTCAGAAGAGGAGCATTAAAGTGAAACCAAACTCTGACATAAAGATATGTGTCACTATAGCAAGATAGTTTAAATACCACACAGATAACAACTATAGCAAGAATCATCGTTTCCTCAGGAGATGGGGAAACTTTTGTTGAATCTAAACCTTGGTGAGCCAATTGCCTTACTGAAGTAGTTGTCATGTTTTGACAACCCAATAGAGTTGTATGTTTTGTTAGTGGGTGCCCTTCAGTCTAGTGTCCATGGTCTGATCCACTGTAGCTTGTGCAATGCAGTTGGGGTTTATTTTTATAGGGGCCAATTGCTCAACCGCCTCCGAGGTGTCTTTCCACCTCCGAGGGAAATATGGCCAAAGCAACTCCACATTAAATACTGAGTGCAAGCCAAGGAAATGGGGAATACTCAATTTGAATGCGTTGTCACCCACAACCTTTGTGATGGTGTAAGGCTCGTATTAAAGTGGTTCGAGCTTCCTTTGGGGGGATGTGAGGCGTTCTTTATGCAAATGAAACCACACCTTGTCACCAACTTGAAACTTGTGAGGAGCCCGATGTTGGTCATGTCACTGATTATACTTGGAATCAACCTTCTCCAAGATATCATAATCCTGTTGTTGGAGATGTTGGATCCGTTCAACAAATTTGGTTATCTCTCTGCCTCAGTTTGAGTGTAGGAGGACTATGTTGGGGAAGATAGAACCCATTTCACACCAATGGGGGCCAATGGATGGAACCTCAATCGCACCTCGAAAGGGCTATGCCCAATAGAGATGTGGATGGCTCTGTTATAGCTATGTTGAACATATGGAAGGCTCTCATCCAATGTATGTGGATGTTTGGAGTTGTACATGCACATGATATGCACAATCATCCCATTGACCACTTTCATTTGTCCACTTGTTTGGGGATGAAAGGCAATCGATTTGGTCAGCTTTATGTGCATCATCTTGTTCTACTGTCATGCAAGGGATTCCTCGAGCAACATCTTGAAAGGATCTCCTACTCCATCATCTCTCTTTTATTCTTCCATGGGAGGTTTCTTGGGTCGATGAGAGAGGTCGTCCCCAAGTGAAACTAGCTCGAGATCCAAATCTCTATACCCTAACCTCGTTGGGGACATACACCAAGAAATAACAAGTAGTAGATTGTTCTGATACCACTAATCTTCATTATATTGAGAAAAAATGAAACAAGCACAAAGATATAACAAAGAGTACAACAATACAATGAAACCCAACTTCTATTAATGAATACACAACTTTTGCATACAATCTTTGTTTGGGGCGCACGACAACATGTTGGAGAGATATAACTGAGAAGTACATTTTTTGGCAGGGCTAGCGTAGGCCATGGCCACTCATAGCCTCCTAATGTCCAAAAAACATTGTTTAGGGCCTCAAAACGACCCTATAAGTTTAGGACCCAAAAATCATAACAAAAATGACCAAGATGGAGAACCATGATGAGTCAATGGAAGAGGGTGGTGGCCACCAATATCCACCTAGATCATTTAAACACGTCTATAGTGATTTGCAGGACCGTATGAAATTCTACTATGACATTTCAATGCATTCTAAATAATGCCCACATGATTACGTGTGGGGTTTTTATGGATTGGGAGGAGCATAAGCTACAAGTTCCCAAATCTAGACTTTGGTGAAATATGTCAACATTCTAGATGATAATGCTCTATTATGGAATACAATGATCGAGAGATAGAGTATGTAGATGGATATGGCACTACGGTTGTGACACTACCTACATGTTTCTTGATCATGGCCACCAATATGCAAAATGCCACAACTATCCTTGAAAACTGTTATACCAAGATTTGCCTCACCCTACGCAATCTTGCACATAAGAACTTTTTTTCCATTTCCCTATGCATACTTATCATCTCTGTTTGTAAAACCCAGAGCTAAAAATACATATTTTTCCACATGTATGCATCTTGCCTACTATATAACATGCGTATACGTAGGCTACACAACTATAGCCTGCGTACATCGTGCCAAAAAATGAAAATTATTGTCTGGTTTCCATGTCACGATAGGAGATCTATGATCCTTGGCCTTCCATATACTGGAAACGTTCCGAATCGGCCCTTCAGTTCCATTTGAAGGCTATAAATTGGCCAATTCCGAGCTATGGAAAAGAGGAGAAATAATTCAACTTTGAGAGCAAAGTTACTTTGGAGAAATTATTTACTTCATATTGAGTCTGCATCCCTTTGTCCTTTAAGTCTGAACACAATGTTCAGCCCCCAAGATCTTCCCTTATTTATTGAGAACCTCATTGTTTCTCTCTTATGAGCTTGCCTTTGGTGGACGATTGAAGTGGTGGAGGCCCAACTGGAAGGAACATAGTTTCTCGGTTTCGAACCATGCCGATACGGAAGTCTGTAATATTTCCACTTCTGTTGATCATTTATGAACAAAAATACTCTTTTCCCGTCCAATTGATATCTTGCAAATATTGAGTTATTATCCATGGGTGTATTTGTTATGTATAATAATGGATTATGTTATCTAATGTGCTAACCTTTTATCTTATCACCATATGCTTGCTTTGCTTGGTTGTTGAGAACTAGTTGCAGGTATATAGCTTTGGGTCAAAGTGCTCAACGATGGACTTCATCGAACATCTGGACGAGGTAGGCCTCTTTCTTATCTCGCTTGCATATTGGTTTATATAGAATATTGTTGGGATAGAGTTGATTTCTGCAGTCATTTCCGTCTGTTGTGGTTTACCCTAGCCATAGAGAGATTTTCCTCGTAACAAAATTGGCGACCACACCGGGGATTGAATCTTCTTTCTTAGGGTTTGGAGTACTTTTTGTTGGAAAACTGAGAGGGGGGGGGGTGAATCAGTTGTTACCGTGCTTAAACAATTATGGTTCTTTTAAACTCTTTGTAGAGATACTGAATGATGATCACAATAATGCAGGGAAATAAAAAATGGCACTTTCAACATCATTCACATATATGAGAAACACAGAGACAGATATTTCCCGAGGAAACCCATGCAGGGTAAAAACCTCTTTTTCTTTATATGATAAGTAATAGTTACATTCTTTACAGTATCATACATATGAGCACC